>JACXGM010001505.1:26580-54413 GCA_016801145.1 Umbra pygmaea
AGAGGAACTCTCTCTCGATTTGACGGCCGGGCCAGAGCGCAGTTTTGCGGATGCAACAGCCTGTCCATTTCAGCCTACTTTCACTTGTTTTAATACGTCCGACCGGCCGTCAAAGTAAAATGTGACGGCCCGTTTGGCCCGGAATGGACCGGCCGTTCGGGAAAACTCCCGATCCTCCCGATGGCCAGTCCGCCCCTGAACATCGTAGTCTCAATCCCAGTGCTAGGCAGTCGTGGAAAGCAAGAAACAAACATTGAGTTAATTGGTTCAATCCCAGGGATGGAAGTTATGTTTTTATTTAATCCAATCCTGAACCATTTTGAATAAATACTTGAACTTAACTATTAAAATGAGTTGTAATGTATAGATTGTGATATAGACAGATGACAACCCTAGGAGCTCCATTTAATGAACTTCAGCAGAGCTAATGAAAGCCTTAAAGCAAGGCTGCTCAATCCTGCTTCTGTAGATCTACTGTCCTGTAGGTTCTCGCCAACCCCAGCTGTGACTAACTTGATTAAGCTTTTCATCACACTAATTATTAGAATCGACTGTGATAAATTATGGTCGGAACGAATTCCGGGAGTAGGACTGATCATACTTGTCTTTCAACTTTACCAGCCCTATGGTGGTATACATACACAGCTAGCAAAAAGGAGAGAGGGTCCGAGTCTTCCTCGTATACTAGCTACATATATTCTGCACAGTTTAGGACAACATCAATTTATTCTAAAAACATGCAAATAGGTGAACGAACACTACACTTGTTCAATCCAAATGTAAGATGTTTGTTGGAGTTTATGGTTTTTACTAGCTAGCTCAAATGTTCCATTTGATCTTACTGCAGGCATGAGTGTGTTGACCTGTTCTGCCAGGTGCTTTCCACAGTTCTAGTTGGCCCGTGTTCAACCTGCTGCTCTCCACAACCTCCCGATCGTGCCAACAGCCATGCAGTTTAGCTCTCCTGCTCTATTAGCACCTGCTGAACCTACATTCCCCTGGAATGTAATCATGAAATAGGCCATAAACGTGCGCACATACACACAAGCACAAATACTTTCACACAAAACCACTATTTTAACATTTATGTCCATCAGCGTATGGTGGGAGGAGTCCATCCACTTGTCAAACCAGCATCCACCTAACGTCTATTCCTCAGAATAGCTCACTGGCTTGTGTAAGTGTGAACTGAGAGTTTTCATAAAACACGCATACTGTGTCAGGCCCAACCGCTGAAGGAATTTCGAAGAGTGAAGATTGCAAACTATATTCTTACAGTTCATAATATTGTCAGTGTGGAAATAAAAGTGAGCGACTGCGGTTTCCACAAGTCTACTTTTATTGGGTGCTCTAACGTCAGGGAAGTAACGCCAAGATACGCAGCAATGCTCAGCGTTTGTCCAGGCACACAGGACACCAGGATATGCATACAGTATCATAGACTGGGGCCAAACGGGGGCAACAATACCATTAGAGGGGCTTGTGGGTTGATGGCAACTTGAAATAAAATACAACAAGCTCCAGTTTGGAACATCGTAGTTTCAATCCCAGTACTAGGCAGTCCTGGAAAGCAAGAACCAAACATTAAGTTAATTGGTTCAATCTCAGGGCTGGAAGTTATTTTTTTTATTTAATCCAATCCTGGACCATTTGGAATAAATACTTGAAATTAACTATTAAACTCAATAGTGTTTATGGACAAATGCTGGAATTTAAGTGAGCACATTAGATCTTCCTGTTGACCAACCTCCAGTCTTGATTCCTTCAGTTAGCATTACACCAATGAGCTGTAATGTATAGATTGTGATGTAGCTGAGAATGTAATGGTTTTTCCCAGTAGTGGTTTCAGTCAAAAAGCTTTGTTTTGACAGGCATTTGCACAGCGTGTCAGTGTCAATCTACAGCCCCTGATCAGCAAGCTGCTGCACCCCAACTACATTCCTTATGGATACAGGATGAGTCAAATGTTCCACCGTGAAAGTATGTTTTCTCAGGGACCCAAAGTAGGTTGTACCTGAATTAACAGTTTCAGAATTCAAGTTCAAAAGTCAAGTTGAGAATTCAAGTTCTCATGTTTAGTTTCTGAGGCCAATACACACAAAACAATTAATTATGGAACATTAAAGTAAAATCACACTGGACACCAGCCAACCTTATTCCAAGATCAAAGTAACACACTGAAAAAAATATAACATTGATCTAACTAAATTTTATGATTCACACTTATATAGATGTGAATCTGATTGGTATAACCTGTATTTTTTTTGGTTCAATTTATGTAAATAAATCAAATTAGTTTAACATTTTTTTATTTGGTGGTATTCAATCAAAGTTATGAACCACAATGATGATATTTTTTTACTTTTACAACATAAACTGGAAGGATATAGGTTGGATGGGTTATACTTTATCACATTCAGAGTTACTGCAATGAGAATATGTTTACAAACTGATCCAAACTAGCTTAAATACATTGACAGGAACAGTCATCTCGTAATGGGTGACTTAAAGGTAGTTAGTTAGTTTACCTTTATTTTCCCCGGCATGTTGACTGAGAACTTATGCTTATTTGCAGAAATGGCCTGGGGAGAAGGGGGGGAGAGAAATGAATGAGCCAACTGAAAGCTGGGGATGATTAGGTTGCCATGATGGTATGAAGGCCAGATTGGAAATTTGTCCAGCACACCGGGGTTAACACCCCTACTCTTACAATAAGTGCCATGTGATCTTTAGTGACCACAGAGAGTCAGGACACATGATTAACGTCCTGTCCGAAAGTCTGCACACTAGACATGTCCCCTTCTCTGCCCTGGAAAGATGGAAGTTATATTTTGACAGGAAGGAAGAGTGCCCCCTACTGGACCTCCAACACCACCTCCAGAAGCATTGGTCTCGCATCCAGGGACAGACCAGGGCGACCCTGCTTAGCTTTAGAAGCAAACCAGGTGTTCAATATAGGGAGCCATGCTGCTGGCTACTATTGGCTGAATCCAAGCTGTAACAATGGAACTAATATCTCTGTCCTGTTTACCAGCTTACAAATGCTGTTAGAATTGTATTCTTTGATATTTTATAAATCCAAAAAACTATGTATATGGGATAAGGATTCTCCAGTGCTTTGTAACAAAAATGAAATGGCCTAAATTGCGTAAGTTATATTAAATACGGACCGGCACGTGCACGTTGATAACACTATAGAAGCACAACTCGTCATGTCATTGATATTCCTGTTTAAACTGCAAAATATGCACTGCATGGTGTAGAAAATAATTCTCCCATCTAAACTGCTTTTTCTAACTTCATAAAATAAATATACTACAGCCTTTGGAACATTACAGGAGTTTAGTTGAGATTTTGACCTGGCCTCAGATCCCACTGGGCAGATTGGGCTTACAGGATGGCCACTTGACCAAAGGCTCCCTACTGACTGACAGGTACTCTAGGGAGATATGAGGCCCTACGTTCTCCCTAATGTGACATTGCCACCATAGGTTCCACTCATAGTGACATCATGCTTGTGAACTTTGCATCAGGGTATTTTTAGAGCGCTGCGTGCTTAGGTGGCAATGACTTATGGACATTTTAAGTATGTATGAAGATCTGGTGTCAAAAGTTCTATGCCTGCTTCTCATACTCTGTACACCATGGTAGTGATCTGACTCTGATTTCATTGACACATGTGCTCAATAAAGGATCTGCACTAATTAAATGTAGAATTCATCTACTGTAGAGGTAAAGCAGGATCAGTAAATTTGCATTGCTTTGGGTGTGGTTGTTGTTGGTGCAAGGCCTACTGTCTTTCTGCAGGCCTGCTCATCCACACGGCCACCATGTCACTCAGCAGGACGACGCTGTTGTCACGTTCCCTGTCCGTCTGTACAGCTGCCTCTTCACAGCCTGTTCATCTCCAGGGTGACGACCTGGCTTGTGTCTATTATACCCAGTTTGGAGGCATGGTTATTTCAGGTTCACACAGAAATAAGAGCTGATTAACTTCTAACAAGGTGCAACTACAAGAGACTGTTTGACTAAAGATTCCTGTTTACAGGATGGGGTGTTAGGAGATGGGTCACAGGTTACTTTGCATCGTTTTCCATTAACATGCAAAGTTTCTGTGGAAATCACTTGAAGCCATGTAAGAAATTACCTTAATGTCTGAGTCACTTGTGTGCACAGGCTATTGTAGGAGACGGTAAGTAGGAGCAGTTCCTTGGAACATGCTTTCCACTGCCTTCTAGAGAACACACAAAGAGGGGAGGCAAGTCAAGGAGAGCAGCCTCCTCAGGCCTTAGTCCCTCCCACCCTCTCAGAGTGCAAACCAGAGCCCCACAAATCTCAGCTACTGCCATATAAGGGTGAGGGTACGTCACCAGTTAAATTCCTGGTGATACACAAAGTATTTATTCACCTTTCATTGTGCTGATGACATACCTGGAATGTGGCAGCAGAGGTGGCAGTTTATTGAGGATAGGCTTATCCCATCTACACTTGGAGTAGATTCTGTAATGGGGCAAGCATGGTACACACAGACTGTAGTGCATCTTAAATAGTGGGTAAGTTTCAAATGTTCTCTACGATTTAAGTTCACCTCTGTCTGCTGGCATCATTAATGGAGTCATGTTTTTCTGTAAATATTGCAACCCAGTGTGATATTGCTACATTTCTTTTTCTTATAAGTATAAAACTGAGAGTTCCCGAGACTGCTGTGGCCATTCAGTGTGTTTTGCATTTAACTCGTTACAAGTTCTGTCTGTCGGTTTGTCTTTCTGAATGCTGACATTCCTCAGATGGACATGCATTGCATAAAAAGAAGCAGAGAGAAAAAAGGAGGTTTAGTCAAACTTTCACTCACATTTTGTTTTCTCAGACATGATTACAGAAGGATGAAAAAGTCCTCTTGACAGTTTTCTTAGTGTAAAAGATCATTCAGTGTGCCGCAGTTCTTTGTGAGTTATGGCTCGCTGAATGAGAGGTCGTTTTTTATCTGAACCATCATTGTTTTTCCTGTGAACAAATGGTTTCCTGGTTGATAACCAGTTGTGAATGTTAAAATTACATGGTTGTAAAATTAGTCAAAGACTTGTGCCATGGGACTTATGGTCTGAGAAAAATGTGAAATGTATTTGTTACAAATGATCACTATTGTATGTATTAAATTACTTTTTTGTTTAAATGCCTGTAAATAAATGAATCCACTGTTTTTATTGGATTTACATTGGGGTTATTTTCATTCAACCCATTTAGCTGACACACTTATCCCAAGCAACTTAGAGTAAGTACAGGGACGTTTCCCTGGAGCAACTTAGGGTAAAGTGCCTTCCATTCTCGACATTTGGCACAGACTCCCTAACCACTGAGCCATCTGCGCCCCTTCTATTATTATTATTATTAGATTATTGTTATTTTATATTAGATAATATCAGAGGTCTTAGGAAAATGGGCAGGCAGATAGTTACTTCATGATTTTATGATGCATAGCCCAATTTGCAAACATCCCTACAAATAACCTATTTTTAATTTTTTCATCTGTCACCAGATTGAAGAGGTTACTAGAGAACGAGAAAGCCTACCAGGTGCGTAAAGAAAAGGAGCACACGAAGCGTCTTGAAAAGGTAAGAGCGGAGCTGGTCAAGCTGAAGTCCTTTGCCCTGATGCTGGTAGACGAGCAACAAGTTCACCTCGATCAGATGGATCAGCAGAGCCAGAGGGTCCAGGAGCTGTTCCAGCAGCTGCAGCAGAGGGAGCAGACCATAAGCCAAGCCAAAAGCCAGGCGCAGGAGGACAACCAGAAGACCCTGAGTCTAGAGGTTGAGCTGAGGGAATGCCAGGCCAACTTCCGGCAGGAGCAGGAGGAAATGACTGCAAAGCTAACCAGCCAGGAGTCCCACAACCGCCAGCTAGACGCCAAGCTGACGGTACTCACCCACAAGTTGGAGGAGCTGGAGAAGTGTAACGCTGCCCTCAGGAGGTCAGAGGAGGAACTGCACGAGTTGAGGAATAAGATGAGCACCGGTGAGAGTGGGAAGTCTAATCTAATGACAGAACTGGAGAACCTCCGCAAACAGGTGTTTGAGATGGAAGGGCAGGACGAGGAGATCTCCAAAGCAGAGGCCCAATGCAAGGAGTTAAGAAAGAGGTTGCAAGAGGAGGAGAACCAAAGAATAGAACTCAAACTGCAAGTGGAGACTCTCCAGAGAAGGATAACGGAGATGGAGAAGCTAGAGGAGGACTTTAGCATTAGCAAGGCTGACTGCTCCCAGTTACACTCTGCTCTGGAGAAAGAGAAAGGTGTATCCAAGGAGCTCACTAATGAACTTGTTGCTGTAAAGATCCGCATTAAAGAGATTGAATCATCTGAGCTGAGACTGGAAAAGACTGAGCAGTCCCTCAAAGATGACCTGGCTAAGCTGAAGTCATTCTCTGTGGTGATGGTTGATGATAGGAATAACATGATGGAGAGAATGCAGATAGAGGAGAAGAAGAGGGATGACTTGAGTAAGATGTTCAAGGCTGAGCAGGCCAAGGTAATGGAAGTGACTGAGAGGTTAATAGAGGAGAGCAAAAAGCTCCTGAATTTGAAAACCGAGATGGAGGACAAGATCGGGACACTCAACCGAGAGAAAGAAGAGCTTAGGACTAAGCTTGCATGTGAAAAGGAAAAGAGCAAAGATATGTGCTCAAAAGTCAGCAATATGACAAAGAGGTTAGATGGATTGGAGGCAAAAGAAAAGTTAGCCACACTGCACATAGCAAAGAGGGAACTGGGACGATTGTCAGATGGAGGATCAAAGGAGGATAATCGGGTTAAAGAGTTGACACTTGAAATAGAGCGGTTAAAAAACCGCCTCAAGCAGCTGGAGGTTGTGGAGGGAGATTTAATAAAGACAGAGGATCAGTATGACTTACTAGAGAAAAAGTTCATGAACGAGAAAGACAAGGCTAACATTCTCTCCCAGCAGTTGGAAGAGATGAGGAATCAGATCGCCCGGAATAAAGCTATAGAGAAAGGAGAGGCGAAGAGCCAAGAAGCAGAACTACGACAGCGTTGCAAAGTAGAGGAAGCTAAAACCAGAGACCTGCAGAATGATCTGGTAGCCCTCAAGGAGAAGGTTCATGAGCTGATGAACAAAGAAGATCAGCTCTCTCAACTCCGAGTGGATTACTCCTTCCTCCAGCAGAGGTTCCTTGAGGAAGAGGAGAAAAAGAATAACATGAACATTGAGGTGCTTCACTTAACTGAAGAGCTGGAGGTGACCAAACGCCACAGCCGGGCCCTACGCCCCAGTCTGAAGGGAAGCAGAATGGTAGATGTTGCCATGGCATCAACTGGAGTGCAGACTGACTTGCTGGCCAATGAGGCAGCAGAAGAGGACACCCCGGCCGTTTTCATCAGAAAGTCAGTCCAGGAAGAGAATCACATCATGAGTAACCTTCGACACAAGAGCTTCAAGAAACCCACAGAGAAATCTGGTGCTCATGAACGCTACTCACCATCTGCTGCCTCTGATCTCTGCATGAAGAAGTCCTGGATTCCCTGGATGCGAAAGAGAGAAAACCCTTCGCAGGGTGGTGGTCTGGACAAGTCAGTGCATATGAATGTTGAACCAGCACATTCGGAGCTGATAATGTCCCAGAAGCAAGGGCAGCCTTTATGCATCAGAGTGACCCCAGACCACCAGAACAGCACGGCTACCTTGGAGATCAGCAGTCAGTCTCCTGAGGAGCTCTGCTCCAGTCCCCGCCTTAGCCTCAGTCCAAACCTGCAAGGCCACCGGAAGCCTCAAATTACCATTATTCCCACCCACACCACATCAAGAAGCAGAACCAGTGGGTCAGGAGCACCAGACAGGGCAAAGTCCCCAGTCACCATTACCACCATCTCCAGAGCAAAGTCACCAGAGACCAGCAAGGCCTCAGCATCATCTTCCTCCTCCTCAAGCAGGCCCATGTCACCAATGTCCATCATGACTGTCAGCACCTCCATGGTGCCCAAGAGGTCCACCTCACCAGAGCCTCATGAGATCACCATGGGCAGAGCCATATTCAAGGTGACCCCTGAGAAGCAGATGGTTCCTACGCCGATCAGAAAGTGCTCCAGTTCAAACAGCAGCATCACCGCCAGCACAGAGGACACCAAGATCCACATCCACCTGCATGGACCCCAGTTCAATAGGGGTCCTTCAGAAGGCCAAAACATCACTGGTCCCAAGGTGTCAGTTAGGCCTGTTGGGATGGTTACACAATGCAACAGAGAGATGACTTTATCTACAGGCACAGTGTTGCGCTCGCCTCGCCTCAGCACCACAGCTGTTAGAAGTACACCCAGTAAAGTGATGAGCAGCATAACGATTACCCCAGTGACATCTACCCCTGCCAGGTCCTCACAGACAGTGAGTTTCCTCTGCACATATTCCCCTGGCTGTTAATATATGTTAACACACAGTTCCTTGAAGATATTAACTTTAAGTTGTAGTAACTTTCTGGCACCGCGAAAATTAGATTGAAAAACCTGTAGAGGACATTTATGAACTGGAACTTTTTTTAAGATTGCTGTTACATATTATACTGATGGGCGACAAGGTGGCATCATGAGGTATTTGTGAGGCAGATGGATAGTGTGACAGAAAATGCTTTATCAAGTGCCCCCCAGACAACACAGTTGTGAAGACGTGGATATCTGCCTCCACGTTCCAATCATTTCTTAACTTGTAACTGCTGCTTCATGTTTATATCCATAAACGAGGCACCAACATGACACTGACACAACGCAGACAGCACCTAGCTGCCACGCTGCAATACACTGAAACATGACCCACAACATTACTCCCACATTGAGTTGGTCTTGAAAGACAGACTAAATATTTACAGTTCATAATAATACATGTTCTCTAGGGCAGAGGTATTTATATATTGTTCTCTCAGGAGTAAATCATGTTTTTTTCTATGAATTTCTTTGTAGTGGATTCCTTTTCTCCCATCTCATCTTTTCTGTCCTCTTACTGTCCAATCCTTGTATCTTCTAGCCTGTGCACGAGGTCCACCAAAACCGAGGAGGGCTCACCCGTATCCCCATGTCCAAAAGCCTGAAGACGGGCAAAGCCATGCTGGGAGCCCTGGGAATAAATGGACCGATGAGGCTGGAGCAGAAAGCAGAGAGTCAGTCTATGAGGATAGAGCTGAAGAAATCAACAATCAGCAGCACAACGGCATTTCAAAATGGAGGGAAAGGCTGACGACCTGGAGACACAAGCAATGAAAATCAGTCAGACAAGCTTCCAACATTAATAGCCTTCTAAGGGTCAAATGTGCATGGGATTAAAGTGCAAATAATGTTTCCTGAGTCAGACAGCAAAGGGCTGGTGACAAGTGTGTTCATGTCCAGTAAAAACATTTTATATCCACAAAATTATACACTATACTTGAAATTGTGAATATATCTTTTTATATATTAAATATATATAAATAATATTTTGTGCTCAGTGTTTTGATACATGGATGAAGTGAACTGCTTTCCTAGATCACCACTAGCATGTGTTTTTAAAAGAACATAGATGATGTGTATTGTCAGACACTGCTACTAACTGCTTTGTGTATTGGTTTGGTCTGGCTTAACCTACATTTTTTTATGCATTTAATACTGTGACTATATTATTTGGTACTTTTCATGCCATCATTTTGGAATTTAAATAAATGTAAATAAATATACAAAGAATCATAAGCATATTCAACAAAAAATATTCTTATAAGCATATTTATTTGCATAATGTGAATGTTTTCCAACAGCACTTTGGATGCACAAGATTAGACTAGTTTTGGCTTGACTTCCTTTATGTTATGTCATTGACTAGTTATTTAAACTTAAGCCTGATGCTCTGGTGCCCATAAGGATATTGATATGGCTGATTAACTCTTTGTTTACTGTGATTACCTAATGTGTTTGAATTTACATTATATTTTTTATCAAATTGTATATATATATATATATATATATATATTTCATGTGGCAGCAAGTCAGTGCATTTAGGCATGTAGACATGGTCAAAACAATCTGCTGAAGTTCAAACCAAGCATCAGACATGGGAAGAGAGGTGATGTAAGTGACTTTGAACGTGTCATGGTTGTTGGTGCTGGTTTGAGTAGTTCAGAAAGTGCTGATCTACTGGGACTTTCCTGCACAACCATCTCTAAGGTTTATGGCCAAATGTATGTGGACACCTGACCATCACACCCATATGAGCTTGTTGGACATCCTATTTCAAAACCATGGGCATTAATATGAAGTTGGCCCACCCTTTGTGGTTATAACAGCCACTACTCTTATGCGAAGGCTTTACACTAGATTTTGAAGTGTCATGATTGTCAGTGGTATGAGCCTGACTATGGATTCTCCGACTTTGCCCAGAACTTCCTGCACAAGGCAGTGCAAATTGGCATAGCACTGCCCAGTGCCCAGGATTTGGGATAGATAAATTGGATTATCTACCTTGCCATGTCGCTCTCCAGCGACTCCTTGTGTGCAGATTGGGCTCAATTCAATCGTGGAAGTATAGTTGGTGAGTGTATCATCCCTTACAAGATCTGACTAAAGGCTTCTGTGTTGGATGAGCAATACAAAAATAATCGGCTCCACGACATGTGATGACATTATATTTTATAATAAAACTTTGTACTTCCCAGTTTATTTTCTTTTATCACAGGATTATTATTTTTTTAATTTCACGGTTTTAAAATTAAAAAAATCATCCTTTCAATTACTTAAAGGTACACTGTGTAGAATTCCACGGAGTAAAAACTTTAACTATTTTATTTTTCCGTGATCCAGCTTTCAAAAGCTTTAGAACATGAAGATATATAAAAAATCGAAAAGGCAATATAGATGGGAAAATTATTTTCTACACCATGCAGTGCATATTTTGCCGTTTGAACATTTCGATGAGGACATGACGACTACTTCACATTGTTTATCAACATGCACGCGCCTGTCCGTATTTAATATAATTACTGAATTTAGGGCTGTGTTCTTGCAACAAATCACTGCACATCGTACGGACTCATTATTATCCCAGTTTATTGGATTTTATAAATATCAAGGAAAACACATTTTACAGCGTTTGTAAGCAGGAAAGACAATGTAGTTCTATTGTTACGGGATTCTAGAAATAGTCCCTTTAATGTCCTTTTTCATAATTTCATAACATGCCGTATTTTGTAATAACATGCCGAATATCATAATGTCAATGCTTTGAAATGTCAAGGTCAATATAAACAGCACCACAACAGAGACCACAACAATTCCCTAATCTAATTGCAATTGACATAATAAGAATAGTTTTTGAATATTTCTCTAATTTCTTCCTTGAGAAGATCTAGTACAACTCTAAAACAGTGTTGCATATTAATGGACATGATTGAGGTGTAAATTAAGGTGTCATTACAAAGTGTCTTAATTTAGATAATTCTTTTTTCTTTGACCTCCCTGTCATTTCTATGCTGTAATCTGATTGTTGTCTCACCCACTCTATGGCAAATAAGGTTGAAAACGCTGAAGAACGGCATTATGATTATGATTTCTAATCATGATTTGAAATATTTAAATCTTTCATTTTTTAAAGATCTTTTCATTTCATTGTGTGTTCCTTCACCTGATCACGTGCAACGTCCTGCCACCCCATTGGCTCATGAGCTTCCTGATTCTGTGTTGGTTAACTAGCTAGCTAAGTGAGTAGCTAGTTCGAACAGTTTCAGACACATCGAAATCTTCACCAAAGGAAATGTTTGAATATTTTAAATTAAATTCAAGGCTCCGTAACATTACTTAGTTGCTAACTAAAACAATAGCCAGATACGTATATTATTGTTGTCATTTTACGCGACACCGCGTCCGTGTTGTTGACAGTGTGGATTATTTTGTTCGACGACAACTGCTGCCATGATGGCTTCTAGTTACAACGCCAAGGAAGATGACGGACACCCGTCTGTTGCTACGGGCCACGGAGGAGCAGGAACTGTGAAAAACAAAAAACCGGACAACACTGCGTTCAAACAGCAAAGACTGCCAGCTTGGCAGCCTATTTTGACAGCGGGCACGGTTCTCCCTGCTTTCTTCGTTATTGGCCTCATCTTCATCCCCATCGGCATTGGCCTTTTCGTGACATCAAACAACATCAAAGAGTTCGAGGTACTACTGTATAACCCACTACTGCACCATGCATGGAGTAGACAGGTCCTTTAGATTATGTACGTGTGTTTACTCAGTTTGAGCAACTATCTTTCAGCTTTTATCTGTATTTTATGTAAGTATCATTTCTCCCCAAACTTACAGATCGATTACACTGGTGTTGACATCTCAAGTCCGTGTTTTAACTGTTCTCAAAACTACATCTGGAACAGCACAACGCCATGTACCTGCACTCTACCCTTTAAGCTGGAACAGCCTTTTGAGGTAAATGGAATAGAACCTACAAACTTAATGTCTCTTTTGAGTACTTAAAGTTCTGCATAATTAATCGTTGTATGCTAATCAATGATTTATGTTAATTCTGGCACCTTGTAAGTTTTACAAATTTAATTACAAGCTACCTGTCACTTGCTCTGTAGAGGAACAGTTAATGGAGAGTACTGTCTTTTCATAAAATCTATCTTTGCTATTTTATAATCATTGACCTGAAGGTTATTTATTATTTACTCGTAGCTTTTACAGGAGGGTGTTATTGATTAGACTACATAAAGAAAATTGTTTAGTCACTCAACCCCCTGGCTGTTTATCTTAGTGTTGCAAAATGGTTGCTTTGCCTTATGAGGGCATATTCTATCCAAAGACCAACTACATTACACTAATTGTTTATTTTCTCTCCTTCAGAGCAATGTGTTCATGTACTATGGATTGTCCAACTTCTACCAGAATCATAGACGCTATGTAAAGTCCAGAGATGACAGCCAGTTGAACGGAGACCAGACTTCTCTAAAGGTGAAACAGTCAGAGGTGCACTTGGTTGAGAAAATCGAAGGGTACATATGGAGTATCAGATTACACATTACATTTAAGGTGCTATTTGTAGAATTCGAGCCATACCAACGGAGATGCGTTCTCTTTCAAGTGACCAGCTTACAAATGCTGTGGAAGCACAACTCTTCATTTTCTTATTACCATTTTTGTTCAAATGGCAGTATATGTTCTGCATAGTGTAGGAACTCATTGTCCCATCTGAACGGCTTTTTCCTTTTTTTTATATATATATATTATTATTTTGTTTTTTTAAATATCATGACACATGTTCTACTGCATTTGGAAGCTGTTCACTGAAAGAGAAGTAGATCTGTTGACACTGCAAAATTCTACAGAGTGCACATTTAAATACATCTAGGCCTCATTGTATGATTTTGTCATTTATGCTGTTGTTGCTCTTGTAACCTATTGGTACTCTTTACAGAATCCTAGCAAGGAATGTGAGCCATACCGCACTAGTGATAACAGGCCTATTGCTCCATGTGGTGCCATTGCCAACAGTCTTTTCAATGGTAAGATTTAAATGCAGAAAACATAGACAGGGGCTTCAACACCAGAAGCGTCAAAGTTCCGTATTGTAGTGCATGTCTGTATTGTAGTGCATGTCTGTATTGTAGTGCATGTCTGTATTGTAGTGCATGTCTGTATTGTAGTGCATGTCTGTATTGTAGTGCATGTCTGTAGACGTTCTCAAAAATACATTGTCATTCAAATAAAAATTGGCACTGCTGTTATTACTTTGACTGCATTTCATGCGCAAAATCCCTTGTTGCTCATAAGTTCTTCAACACTGATTTATTAAATAAATCTTTAGATTTTGTCATGGCATTTAATCCTTTAGACTAGTTTTGTGGTGAAAGTAATGCTTAAGCAGTATTGTCAAAAATCGGGTTGCAAATTTTAGCTGTACAATTATCTAACTAGGTGATTTTTTTTCCTCAGATTACTTCCAAAATCGTTAATATATGGAAATTTTCTCATCTGCTTGCCATATAGAAATGTTCCTGTTTTCTATCTGGCATGTTCTCCTCTCGCAACGGGAGGTCGTAGTTGTCATATTCAAACTAGGCTATAAATTGTTGTGTGCAATGGTCTGGATCTGACAAAAGACATGACTAATTACTTTCACTTATCATCTACAAAAAGTTATCAGTTTCGTAGATATTGTGCTCTATTTATCTGGCATGATCACTTGATTGTTACAGACAAGCTCATCAGCTGTCAAGATCAATATATTTATGATCAGTAGGTTTGGGTACCGTTCACATTTGAACCAATACGAGTACCAATACCGGTATCTTGAATTTAGTACCGGTACCCAGCGGTACCTTATTTTGGTACTTAGAACTAAACAACTAAAGAGATGCGGCTAAAGGTGGCATCGCATAAAATATGTTTATATGTTAAAATCTTATTACTTAATTGATTACATGTATCCTTGATGTTGGCTAGTTAGCTAAGCTGATCCACAGCCGAATACTGTTATGATGATGGACGTTAAATAACATGAGTCGTCAACATGTCCTAAGCTGTGTGAAATACAATAGTAAAATGATATATGCTAATGATTCTATAATGATAAAGTAATGAAAAAAGCCACTTCTCTTCAACAACAATTTATCCAACTAGGTATTATATTATTTCAACATGACATTGAATTTTATGTTGATGCTGGCTCCCCTGAAGTTTTGTCTCGGAGGGCTCAACGTCTTCGGAGCTACCATTGATAGCTGCGGGCAACTTTGCTTAAGTTTTAATTTGCCTATCAACATACGTGCGTATCACGTTGCAAATATTACAAGCGTTGTCTGTTTGAGAAGGTGTTTCCTTAGGTTTGCCATGCTAGCTAGTAAAAATCGCCTGTCTGCATCACGGTGCAATGGAGAACAAAACACAATTGACAAGCTGCAGATGTGTGGTAATCCCGCGAGAGATTTGCTCTCAGGTACTGAAATGTGGCACTGATTGATTTTACATGAACCAACTCTCGGTAATATCGACGTGATTCGGTCGGTACCGTTTGGTACCCACCCCTAATGATCAGTCATGAAAAGTGTGTGTGTGTGTGTGTGTGTGTGTGTGTGAAGGGTATGTGATTTAAAGGGAGACATTTAACTGTCAGCAAGAGATTCTGATTATTCTGATGATGTATCATAATTTAAACACTTTCAAAGCCTCACTTTCTGTCTTGCAACTATATGTTAGGAAGTCCTGTGAAGTCAGGGCTCAGAAGGTAAATGGTGACATTTTCCTTTCCTTTTTATAAGTATGCTCCAGTATAGTATTTAAAAAGGCTACCATAGATGATTTAGGTCAGAGAATGCAGTTTCTGACAATGCATCCGAGAACAATAGTACATTCGGCCGCTTTTGTATCAGTTTGCAGTGGAAATATCACAAGTTACAGATTACAAAGCAAGCTTAGTGCCTGCCCCCTAGCGGGTCGCTTCCAGAACGTAAAGCCTGCAGCCTACTAAGCCATTTTACCAATTACACTTACAGGTTAAATCGTCAATCAAGAGTTGTACAACCTACCTACTGTAGCTCTAAATGGTACAGATTGAGCAGTATTCTGTGACAGATAGATTTTTTAAATTTACGTTTATACACCAATGCAGACTCTAATGTGTGCTAATCTGCTACA
This sequence comes from Umbra pygmaea, assembly GCA_016801145.1. NCBI lineage: Eukaryota > Metazoa > Chordata > Actinopteri > Esociformes > Umbridae > Umbra > Umbra pygmaea. Next base: position 42,230 of record JACXGM010001505.1, read on the forward strand.
ACTGATGCAACAATGAGCTGAGTGCCATAGCAGTACCATATCAATGCTTGTAAAAAAATCTGTCAGTCAAGAGTAATACCACCTCCCTAGCTCATGGAGATGATTGAATGCAAAAGTTGAGCCCTGTCCCACTTTTTTTCACAAACCTGAATCTAGCTGTAGTTTTCAAAAATCACTACAATGACATAAAACAAGTATGAAACATGACCGGCGTAACAATTTTGGGTTGTTTAGGTTTTAGGAGTGTTCCTTTAACAAATAATTTTGCAATTTCCTTCAGTTTTTCATAAGTTTTTCTTACTAACATTCAATCACTAATATTTAACCACATACTTTTTTTGTACCTACACAACTGTTCAATGTCACATGTCCATTCAGACTATCCCTTTGTATGAGAATTTGAAGTGATTTTATTCTGGTTTGCCTAGAAGCTTCATTATTGGCTGTTTAATTCCAATACTGTTCATACCATTGACTGCTATGTATTTCTCCTCTACAGACACTCTGGAGTTGTTCTATATTGACCCCAATGGCTCCAAAAATGCTATCCCTCTGGTAAAGAAGGGTATTGCATGGTGGACAGACAAGAATGTGAAGTTTAGGAACCCGGGTGGAAACGACAACCTCACTGTAGTTTTCAAAGGTGATATTACGTACTTTGTAAAATGACACATTTACCCTGTACACTATAACACAGGATTTAATGGTCCTGTACACCGGAAGGTGCATGTATCTGTGTACGTAGATCGAGTTGATCTCCAGTTAAAATGTACTACTCATAAAATTCTCACAATTTATATTATATTCTTATGGATCATATGCAAATTTAGTTGACGTTATCGACGTTTGGCATAGTGCCAATAACATCTTTGGCTTTTCAAAAAAACAAAAGTCAGACAGAAAGGACTTAATTTGTTGTGGGAAATTGCAAGCACACAAAAGTGACGAGCCAGGTGTGACAACTCAAACTACATCTGCAACAGGATCTGCCAGTTAGCGGAGACTGATTGTATACGTAAGTGGTTTGTGCTTGTCTCAAAGCTACATCGGTAAATGTATTTGCGTTATTTTTGCACGTCTGGCAATCTAGTAATGTGCCCTGTTTGCTAGCTCAGGTATGATCTGGGAAAAAGCCTACACCATTGTATTATGTTTTGCACTGAACATGAATTCACTGATGGTGGTAATGTCAGGAGCTATGTCTTTTTGACAGCTTCCACGGGTGATTGTTTATGTTTGACATTAAAGTGATATTGATGAGGATGAGGAGAATGCCTGAGCTGTATTAAACTAACAGATAATCTACAAAGTTTACAGGACCTGTCAACTAACAGGCAAATACATTTGAAGACATTCAGGAATGCTTGTGAAGTCGACAAAACATCCGATGGGTTTTTGTGATTTAAATAGTAAATGGGAGTAAACTTATTATTCATTTTTTATTTACTCAATCTTATCGCAAATCTATATTTAGGTCTTGAGGTTTATAGGATCGGAAATCCTTAGTGGCCCTAGCTAGGAGTTGTTGCCATGAGATTGTGATATTTTCTGCAAATGAGATCACAGTTCAGAAGTTCTTCCCATCTTCATTATTAACCAGATTTATTAATAATAATTTAATCAGAACAGATTATTTATCCTCTTTCAGACACAAGCAAACCAGTGAACTGGAGAAAGCCTGTGTATGAGTTGGACCCTTTGGATTCTGGAAACAATGGCTTCATCAATGAGGATTTCATTGTGTGGATGAGGACAGCTGCTCTGCCCACCTTTCGCAAGCTTTACCGCATCATCCAGAAGAAGACCAACAACATGACCCCAACTCTGCCCAGAGGAGATTACATCCTGGAGGTCACCTACAGTATCCCTTTGAGAAAGGTTGCAGTGCATCACATGGCAGGCATATACACTATATATAAGGCCTCCGTATTTCCGATTAAACCGATAAAACCAGATTAAACACCCACAACACAAACAAATGACATTTGGTTATATTTAAAAAACAGAAACAGCCTGAGTATTTCCATTCATTGTAATGATAAAATCACTTTATAAACATATTAGATTTTTTTATTATTTCCCAGTAGTATGGAAAAGCATTATTTTGTTAGAAACATGCGTCATGTCAGTGGGACAGTAGTCCAGAACAAGTAACGTTTGCTAGCTGGTTACGTTGACTGACAGTTGCAGGGATGTGGGGAAAATGAGAATGACAAAGCATGCCGAAACCCCTGTTTAGCGCTGAGTGAATGTTCATTCAAGGTTTAGCTAATTTTAACCGAACTATTATTTAAATAAGAAAACACAATGGAAACCCTAACTACATAGCAAGTATGTGGACATCTCTACTAAACGTAGGGATGTTTTTCAGGGTTTTTGCTAGGCCCGTTAGTTCCAGTGAAAGATCATCTTAATGCTACAGGATACAAAGACATTTTAGACAATTGGGCATTTCTAAATTTGTCGCAACATTTTGGGGAAGGCCCTTTCCTTTTCCAGCATGTGTGTGCAGAAAGAAGCTGGTAGTTGTTATATAGGGGTGTGTGGTGTGTGCAGCTTCACATTAATGCCCATGGTTTTGGAAAGAGATGGCCAACAAGCTGATATGGGTGGGATGTTCAGGTGTCCACTAGAGGTCGACGGATTATGATTTTTCAAGGCCGATACTGATTAACGATTATTGGAAGACCAAAAAGCCGATACCGATTAATCGACCGATTATTATGAATTTTTGGGGGGAAATAATGACATTACAACAATACTGAAAAAACAAACTTTTTTAATATAACTTCTGAATAGAATACACAATATAGTTTCAAATCTCAAATAAATATATCAAGTTATTTAAATTTGTTCAAACAGAATGCCAAACAAATGGCAAAAGACATAGTAGGCATAGTACGATTTGTATTTGATACAACCTTGCCTATTAAATCGTTTTTTTAAAACAAACCCTTGGGTTTTGCCTAAAAAAAACATTTAGTCTGTGCATTTTTAATAGTTGTCCTTTTATTAACCAATCGTATTTGGTGGTGCACAATGGGAAAACAGATATCCGACTTAATTTCCAGAAGCACTTGATAAATATATCTGGTTTCAAAATCAATACACAAATACGACAACAAATATAAATATAACAAAAGCAGTAATTGAGAAACATGGGATTTCGTCTTTAACTACAGAATTATTCTCTTGCACGAGGAGTCAGAATAGCCTAATGTTCTCTCTTCACCACCGTCTGACTCAACATCAGAAATTGGCTACTTTGAAAACCACGTTTGAGAACACTAGCGACGTATATTCCCTGCTAACATGAATGCCTTTTATTAAATGTGGAAGTAAAAAAAACTGTCTTCTGTGTATCGTTTTGAATAGGCATTGTGTTTTGACAATTTCCATGTGCATTGTCGAATGGACATATTAATTAAACCAGCACTCGTTTGGTGCCCGTACCCGATTTTGATCTACTGTTGGCTGATCTGATGATTAATTATAAATCCCCCTTATTCATTATATGCAACGCAATATATTTACTTAACACTTGTGCAGCATTTTTTTTAAACAGGTCGTTTTTCCCTGAAATCCTCAAGGGAAAATAGAACAGATAAAAGTTTTGGTTGATAAAAAATGGTAACAGTTCTGTCGGAACGAAAGCAGTGAACCTCTACTCACTATTCTACACTAATATTAACCATGTGAAGCTAACAAGTGATTACAGGTGACTGATTTTAATTGATCCCCTTTCATGCTAGCTACAAAGTTATCATGGCTTTTCTGCAATCACTATTTCCTCCAGACTTGATGCTGCAGCTTGGGACAGGTGGACTGTAGCTCATGACAGATGGGCTGGCTGCACGCAGTTTCCATGTGATTTGCTATCTAATTGTAACACTAGAGGAAGTGGTTTCTCACCAAAATAATTATCGGCCATAATCGGCAAGCAAAAATGCAGATTAATAATTATTTTGAACTCATAATCAGCCATAATTAATCGGCCAGTCCGATTAATTAGCCGACCTCTAGTGTCCACATACTTTTGGCTGCAGAGTGTATTTTTGTGTTAAGAATCTTGCACATAGAAAACGGAAGCTTATGACCTAGATCAGTCATACTGGGTTTCACTTTTATCTTAAAATTACATTTGAATCAACTTACTAATTTTCTCTTTTACATTCACAAATTCTACACATTCTCCAGAAATATTTGTCACTTTGTCGCTATAATTTCCTTTAACCATGCCAACTCAAGATTACCCGGTGCGGAGCTTCGAGGGCAGAAAGCGTATGATCCTGAGCACCATCTCCTGGATGGGGGGGAAGAACCCCTTCCTGGGCATTGCTTACATCACCGTGGGCTCCGTCTGCTTCTTCTTGGGCATAGTTCTACTCATCATCCACCACAAATATGGCAACCGCAACAACAGCGCTGACATTCCCAACTGAGTGTTCCTGACCGGAGATCATAACTCCTCTTCCTGTCTCTGCATGCCTGGCTCTATCCAACTATGGTCTGGCCCTGCTCTGGACTGCTTGCTGATTTAAACTGAATGCACTAATTTGTCTCTACATGTTTTGTGTTGTCAGGTTGCAGTCCGGTGTTTGCTTTTTCCTCAGAAGCAGGATCTATTCAGCCCTCTACTAATACATATCTATTGTATGGAACTTTGACACGTGTGTTCTATACAATACATTTCTATGTGTAGGTGTGTTATTAATAGTTTCACATCATGTATGTATACTCATGGAATGAGACACCATAAAGCCTCTGGAAGCTGTATATGTGACGTACCTGCTGAATATGTTCAAGTGCATAGTGTTTTTATTTTTTATTTATCCATGTTATTCTAAAGGGGAAGATGTATATTATTTGAGCATTTATTGCCCTGAATAGCTTGAAATGTCTTTATTTTACAGTAAGATTCACTCACACATTTTTGTTTTATTTCTCGCTGTTGGATGTATTAATGTATTTAATTGACATACCTCTGAGACCATTTTAAACTAGCCTATATTTGGAATGGGAAACAAAAGTGAATAGCCATTACTTCTGGTTTGTTTTCAAGAATTTTTGGAAGGATAAAAGCAGTTCAAGATTTTACCAAATAAATGTTCACATGCTGAATATATTGGTTTTGAGCAATTTGTCTGTCAGTTTAATGTACACTCACCAGCCACCTAATTAGGTACACCTGTTCAACTGCTCATTATTGAAAATATCTGATCAGCCAATCACGTGGCAGAAATTAAGTTAATGCATTTAGGCATGTAGATACGGTCAAGAGGGTCTGCTGAAGTTCAAAATGTGACTTTAAACATGGCATGGTTGTTGGTGCCAGATGGGCTGGTTTGAGTATTTCAGAAAGTGCTCATTTCTGGGGTTTACAGAGAATGGTCTGAAACAGAAAAGGGTCAGGAGAAGGCTTTTGACAGAATTGACTGGGAAAATTTATTTGCCGCTCTTCGAAGATTTGGGTTCGGTAACAAATTTAATGCGTGGATCAGGCTTTTGTATGCATCCCCACAGGCAAGTGTCTGCACTAATGACAATCACTCTGATTACTTCACTGTGGAATGTGGGACAAGGCAGGGGTGTCCTCTTTCTCCCTTACTATTTGCCATTACTATCGAGCTCCTCTGTTGCCTTGCGGGCCTCACCCTCTTTCCAGGGTGTCTTACGGGAAGGAATGGAACAATGACTGTCATATGCTGATGAATTGCTATTATACGTGCATAATCCCACATTGTCATTACCAGCTATTCTCTCTATTCTGGAGAATTTTAGCTCTTTCTCAGGTTATAAGCTAAATCTACAAAAGAGTGAGTGCTTCCCATTAAATCCAGCTGCATTACAGCTTCAGCAGACAGATTTGCCTTTTCATCTTAATCATTCAGGCTTCAAGTACCGTGGAGTGAACGTGACTCGCTCACTGCCAGCTCTCTTCTCAGCTAACTTTTCTCCACTTCTCTCTCAGATGAAGGCTGATTTTAAGAGGTGGGGCAATATACCTCTGTCTCTATGGGAAGGTCAATGCTGATAAAATGAATAGTTTGCCTAAATTCATGTACCTTTTTCAATCTATTCCTGTGTTTTTAACTTTGTCTTTCTTCAAAGCAATTAACCAGGCTGTTACTTCTTTCATCTGGGGTAGGAAGGTGCCCAGGGTTAGTAGGTTCTTACTACATAGATTAAAATTTATTGGAGGGCTTGCACTTTCTAATTTCCTGTATTATTATTAGGCTACCAACCTTCAGAAACCATTATTCTGGTTGCATTCCCCAGATACACCCTGGTGTCTTGCACCTCTTCATCTTTACCAGCTTTACTGTGCTCCGCTCTCCCATAAATCTTTCCCGTTATACTGGTAACCCAGTAGTAGTATATACACTTAAGATCTGGTACCAGTTTCATCGTCATTTTAAGTTCTCCCATACCTCCATCATGGACCCCATAGACAACAACCACATGTTCACTCCATCAAGGGTTGACAATGCTTTCTCCCTATGGAAAGCAAAGGGTATTAAAACATTCTATGACCTTTTTGAAAATGGAGTCTTCCCTAATTATCCCAACTTGGCTGCTAAATATGTCTTGCCTTCATCACACTTTTTTTGGTATTTGCAGATTAGACATTTCATTTCTTCTGAATTTGCATTTTTTCCTTCAGTACACTCTACCCAGCCATGGGATGAACTGTTGACTCTCACCTCAACAGAGCTCACTGATTTCTCGGGTCTATTCATTGATTGTCTTTTGACAAAACCCCTACCAATAGGTCAAAATCTGCCTGGGAGCGAGAAATGGGTCTGGAACTTTCAACGGAGTTCTGGGATAGAGCGACTGAGAGGGTAAGCTCCACCTCATCTTGTGCCCGTCCTGGACTACTTCAGTTCAAGGTGGTCAATAGAGTTCATTACTCTAAGTCCAGACTATCTTGAATGTACCCCACAGTGAATGATGTTTGTGACAGATGTCAGATGTCAATGTTTTTTTTGTGCTCTAAATTGAGAAACTATTGGAATTACGTATTTCATATCCTATCCGAGGCACGTAAAATCCATTTTGATTCTGTGCCCATTGATCGCAGTGTTCAGTATTCCAGGGGACCTTTCCTTGTTTAGCCATAAAAATGCTGACATCATTGCTTTACGACACTACTGCCACGCCGCAGAATCTTGCTGCAGTGGAAATCTTGTCAGCCCCCCTTAGGCTCTTTTTGGTTAAGCGATGTTTTGTATTTTCTACAACTTGAGAAAATTAGGTTTACAGTGAGGGGATCATACTCTAAATTCTCAGATAAATGGTTTTCTTGTCATATTTAAAAAATTCCCCTCAGATCTGCCATAATCCACTCTAATTTATTATCATTGTATGTATGCATTTGTATGTATGTCTGTGTATTGTTTGTTTGTGGAGAAAATGGAGGAAAAATATCCTTTGTGTTAAAAATTATTTTCTTGTAAATAAATATATATATATTTTTAAAAGATGGTAGGGTCAGAATTTGGCATAAGCAACATGAAAGCATTTATAATCCTACCTATAAGCTTAATCACGAGTTCACGCTGCTAATGTTGGTGTAATGGTGTGGAGGATATTTTATTGGCACACTTTGGACCCCTTAGTAGCAATTGAACAGCATTTAAATACCACAGCCTAACTGAGTTTTGTTGATGTCCATCCCTTTATGACCACATTGTACCTGTTTTATTATGGCTACTTCCAGCAGGATAACATGCCATGTTACAAAGCTAACACCCTCACAAACTGGTTTCTTGAACATGACAATGATTTCACTGTACTCAAATGGCCTCCACAGTCACCAGATCTCAATCCATTTGAACACCTTTAAGATGTGGAAGAACGTGGAACTTGCATCATGGATTGCAACTGTGTGATTTTAATATGGACCAAAATCTCTGGGAAATGTTTCCAGCACCTTGTTGGATCTAGGCCACGAATTATTAAGGCAGTGAAGGCAAAGGGGAGTCCAACCAAGTACTAGCAAGGTGTAATGAAGTGGCTGGAGAGTGTGTGTATATAATAGCTAATGGGATGTTGGACACTTTTTGACTCAGATGTTTTCGAATGGTTCAATAAAAATAATCTTTCAAGTTATTTTGTTAATTTAGGCCTGAGAGCAACGAGTAATTGCTCATTGTTCAATTGAACGATAACCTGTCTTTTAATATATTAAGAAGGGATTGAATTTGGTGTATGTGGACATTATCAGACAATACTAAAACTGCTTGCAATATAGAAACCTGCTTACAATTATCAGTTAAACCGTCTTTATGCAGGTTGATCTATTTGGTCCTGCACTGAGCTGGAGAACCAGTTTATTAATTATGCATGTGGTCATGTTGGACTGTTTCCAGAAGTTCAAGGACTTGTTCAAAATGAACAAAATGTTCACGGTTACACCAGGTCATTGCTAGAAGGGATATACACTCACCTAAAGGATTATTAGGAACACCATACTAATACTGTGTTTGACCCCCTTTCGCCTTCAGAACTGCCTTAATTCTACGTGGCATTGATTCAACAAGGTGCTGAAAGCATTATTCAGAAATGTTGGCCCATATTGACAGGATAGCATCTTGCAGTTGATGGAGATTTGTGGGATGCACATCCAGGGCATGAAGCTCCCGTTCCACCACATCCCAAAGATGCTCTATTGGGTTGAGATCTGGTGACTTTGGGGGCCATTTTAGTACAGTGAACTCATTGTCATGTTCAAGAAACCAATATGAAATGATTCAAGCTATCTGACATGGTGCATTATCCTGCTGGAAGTAGCCATCAGAGGATGGGTACATGGTGGCCATAAAGGGATGGACATGGTCAGAAACAATGCTTAGGTAGGCCATGGCATTTAAACGATACCCAATTGGCACTAAGGGGCCTAAAGTGTGCCAAGAAAACATCCCCCAAACCATTACACCACCACCACCAGCCTGCACAGTGGTAACAAGGCATGATGAATCCATGTTCTCATTCTGTTTTCGCCAAATTCTGACTCTACCATCTGAATGTCTCAACAGAAATCGAGACTCATCAGACCAGGCAACATTTTTCCAGTCTTCAACTGTCCAATATTAGTGAGCTCTTGCAAATTGTAGCCTCTTTTTCCTATTTGTAGTGGAGATGAGTGGTACCCGGTGGGGTTTTCTGCTGTTGTAGCCCATCTGCCTCAAGGTTGTGCGTGTTGTGGCTTCACAAATGTTTTGCTGCATACCTCGGTTGTAACGAGTGGTTATTTCAGTCAAATTTGCTCTTCTATCAGCTTGAAGCAGTTGGCCCATTCTCCTCTGACCTCTAGCATCAACAAGGCATTTCTGCCCACAAGACTGCCGCATACTGGATGTTCTTCCCTTTTCACACCATTCTTTGTGAACCCTAGAAATGGTTGTGCAGGAAAATCCCAGTAACTGAGTGGATTGTGAAATACTCAGAACGGCCCGTCTGGCACCAACAACCACGCCACGCTCAAAATTGCTTAAATCACCTTTCTTTCCGATTCTGACATTCAGTTTGGAGTTCAGGAGATTGTCCTTACCAGGACCACACCCCTAAATGCATTGAAGCAACTGCCATGTGATTGGTTGAGTAGATCATTGCATTAGAGAAATTGAACTGGTGTTCCTAATAATGCTTTAGATGAGTGTACAGCTCATTGTCAAAGTGGCACAAAAAAATTTGAAAATTGCTTTGCTATAAATATTTACTACTTCTACTGTTGTACATTTTCCAGACCACTGCTCAGTACATAGCGTTTTATTATATTATTATTATTACTATTGTCATTATTATTTAAAAATTCTTATATTGTTGTATTTCTTGTTTTTAAGCCCACTGCATAGAATCGCCGAGCCATGTCAAAAGAATTTCTCTGCATAGGATGATGTATGTTATTCAATGCATATGATAAATAAAACAACTTTGACTTTGATATGGATTGGAACCAGTGGGTCTTTGTTCAGTACAGTGACAGTATATGAGGTTATCATTTAGTTTCGATACAAATAATAAGGAGACGTTCTACGGTGGCCCAGGAGGGCAAAACACAACGATATTGACGAAGCAAACAAATGTTGACAACACAACGTCATTATCAGAAATGAAACATTGATTGTTAGATGTCCAGGTATATCTGACTTTATTGTGGGCTTGTTGTTCTCGGTAGCAGGAGGGAGACTAAAGGTGCACAATGATGCACCAATCAATATTAATTTAAATCATAAAAATAACGCTCAAGGACCGAAAGTGTGGAAAAATAATGAACGTATGTGTAACTTTAACTTTTGCGCACAAAAACATAAAATATAAACAGTTGAAAAGTAAATTAATCAAATTCATTGTAAATCAATACATTTTTGGCTGCTTTTTCTACAATTTGGCAAATCCACAGGTAAAACACAAAAACCAGAGCCGTATATATATAGAGTTGGGCCAACTCAAATCATGGGCGTCATATCGGATACCATCATCAGATGACTACAGTGTAGCCCTATGGGGCGAATATGCTATCTGGAAATAAAAAGCTAATTTTCACTATAAACAGGCAAATACATGTTATTATCAATGTTTGTCAATATGTAAAAAGCCCTTATGGAAATATTCCAGTGTATATTTACCTTCTATATCGTAAATGGGCATCTAAAAAATGCTCATTGTAGTGAGTGAACATGTCGTGAGTGAATAAGTCTCAGCAGTGTTTACCTTTTTCTCTTCAGTCCTGATGTAACCTTTCGTAGTTCATCCATCAGCGAGGACAGGTTAAACGAGGACAGGTTTTTATAAAAATAGGCTAAGGAATGTGTCATAACCACGCGACTTTCTGTCACACAGTAGAGAAATTACTGTATAGTCCAGGAGAAGCTTGCAGGCAATCGAGGGGATGTGGAGGGATACAGTCAAGGGAGAAGCCCATATAGTCCATGAAAAGCATTGAAACAAAATATTTGCTCCTTCTCCTATGCTCATGGACAACTCCTACTCACGGTCTCCGTCTCTGCAAGAGACAAGATACGGAATGATTCAGATTTCACTTGGCACAGCTACTAGAAGACTTACAACTTTCAGACAGGCTGCTCACGTCACATCTACATCGTTAAGCTCAGTTTGAGGCTGACACGCTCAGCCACCACTAGAGAAGTACTTCTAATTGACTTCACTGGTCTCCATTGAAGTCTATGGTGTCACTGAGTCCATTTTATTTACTGTCTATGCTTACACGTCTCCAGATCTAGGAGGAGATCAGGAAAGATTGTGGCCGATCCCTTTCATCGTGGAAACAGACTGTTCAGAACTTTTCCCTCCAGCAGAATGTTGAGGTCTATGAAGACCCACCACCACAAGAACAGTTTTTTTTCTTCAGCAGTAAGTCTCAAGAATATGCCCCAGAATCCAATATACTGTAAATTAATATACATTTTCCATACTGTAGAAATCTTGCATATCATGGACCTTAAAAGCTTCAAAATGCTTACATTATACTGCTGTTTATACTATACTATACATTACAGTATGTACATTACACTGTTCATATACTGTAAATATATTTCCTGCACCTTAACGGTTAAACATATTTACATTTCTGTGATTTATGTACAAATAATACATGCCCCAATAGACCAAAAAAAATATTTGTTTGGTAAAGCTTACTATGCAATAAATATCATTCTGATTCTGAGAAGTATGTTGTATAGAGGGTACTGTTGTATTTGAAGGTTAGAGGGGAGGAGAGGAAGTGGGATATGGGGGCTGCATTTAATTTTGTAATTATGGTAAGGGGTTTGGAGAGGATTTTGCTGGGCTGTGATTGGCCTTAAACTCCGGTACAGTAGGTGGCAGTATATGCACCTTTATATCGGTTGAGATTTGCCATTGAGTGCCTTTTGCACGTGACAAAGACATTGGCATTTCGAATTGTGTGCCTGGGAAAACACAGAGATGACGATCAGTTCTGAGGTGTAAACGAAGGACGTGCTGCTGCTCTGTATTCGGGCGGAGGATTACGTTTGATTTGTTAGACGGGAATCATGTTCGGGAGGGCGGTGAGTGACGACACCGAAGGAGAACAGCTCGCTGAACCAAAGCAACGGAGCATGGCGGCCTCGTGGGGATCTACTGCCGCGGAGTATGCGCAGGAGAGGGCGGAGATTATAGCTCTGGATTTGTTGCG
>JACXGM010001506.1:0-13483 GCA_016801145.1 Umbra pygmaea
TACCTTATCTGAAGAGAAGCAACCTTTCTGGGACGCAACCTTTCTGGGATGCAAATAATCACCACGTCATTGAAGTCTGGTGATTTTTGAATGAAGTCCCACTCAATATTCAGAATAGCCACTGCGTTCAACCTATCTTATCTCATAGTACATGTTAATTTTACCCAACATTGATAACTTTATGCTACATCCAATGTGACTTGTGCTACGTTCTTGTTTCCCATTTTTTTACAGATTAATGTTTTAAATCTACAATTGCTTGTTTGGTCCAAGCCGTGTCTCCTCCATAAAGCAAGCATGGGAGACAGAATAGCGAATTCTTAGCTACACTTGCCATTACTTAGCCAGTCCTTTTTTTCAAACTAAGTAACACGAAACGTACAGTTTTGTCATTTGTCTTTTTGTGTTATTTGAAAGATTGGACAGTGTGTTCCAAGTCACTTTACCTCAGATTTTTCCTCCAAAGACAACACATAAATTGGAAAGAGAAAGCAAATAATTCACTTTTCCATGCTAATGTCCACCATTGCCACATTCGATCACCCTCCCCACCCTCACAGAACAGCCACTAGAACCTGACTGTACTGTCTGTACATCTGCTGATATTGGTTAAGCCAGCGGCCTGTGGGCTGAATGAATTTAGCCCAAATGAGCAGCAAATCAAGGGTGTGTGCCACGATAGCTGTCACTCACTTAACACAAAGATAAATGGATGTTGAAGCGTATGGGCTGTAAAAAATTAGCCCATCTAGATATATTTATTCTTTGTAAGGCCATTTCTACCAGCTGCCCCTGCTTATATTTAATAAACACTAATAATAATAATAATAATAATAATAATAATTTGCTACATTTGTAAAGCACTTTTTATAATAGTAGAATAATATCGCATAAAAAAGAATAATGATAAAATTTTATACATATACATATATATATATATATGTATACATATATATATACATACAAAATAGGTTAATATATACACACATTTATACACATATGCAGTATATACATGATAATAAAATAATACACAGTTTATCAATTTGAAGAGCAGGCCAGCTGAAAAAGCTGCGTCTTAAGGCCTGCTTCAAGTCTCAACAGACTGGACAGCTGTGAGTCTGTCAGGCAGGGAGTTCCAAAGATGGTCCTGAGGAGGAAAAGGCACGGTCACCCATTGATTGTAGCCGGGTTCTTGAATCTTTAAGCATTTTGGTGTGGCTGGACCGGACCATAGAGTGGTTCATAAATGGAGAGTAAATCTAATAGGTAGACAGGTCCGATGCCATTGCTGTGATTTGTAGACTAAGAGGATGATTTTAAAGTCACTTCTTTATAGAGGATCTTGGTGGGAGATGTGGAGAAATGAAGTTTTACAGATATGACTAATGTGGGCATTAAAAGAGAGAGTAGAGTGAGATTTCACACCCAGGTTAAACAGAGGAGAGTGACATGATGTGACCATCTATGGCAGGACATATGTTGCAGGAGTTAGTGACCTGCTGTGGGATGCCTATCAGTATTGCTTCTTTCTTTGCTGCTGTTGCGCTGGAGGAAGTTGTTCTGCACCCAGTATTTGACCTCATCCAGGCAATTGGACAGGGATGACAGAGCAGATGTTGTCAGGCTTGGTTTAAATGTACATGTAGTGGGGGGGGGGGTATTATTAAAATGCACTTATGAAAATTAATACATTACTAATTCATATATTCCTTTTCCTTCCTGAGGCAACGTGCTGAGTATATAAGCTAGAAATGCTTAATAAAAAGTGTAGAGAAGGTTCTTATTGACCTTGTTGATATTTAATATCTATAAATCTGACTCCATATGTTTATAAGTTAACTGAGCAAGTTCACCTGGGCTCTAATAGGTGTTAGCTTGGAATCAGCTAGGTAGCTAGTCTAGATGCCCCAAGCAACACTAAACATGCCCTATGTTCGAAGCAAACCCGTCTTCGCTAAGTCCTCCTCAACCACTGGTAGTTAGTGTCGACATCGGCCCGATACTCAAACCAGGGATGCTTCCGGAAGATGAACTGTTTTAGAATTATCGCGGCTAGTAAGGAATGTCCCCTCACTGGAGACTGAACTTTCTAACCGTGCCGAAATGCCGCTCTGATTACCTTTTTGAGCCAGGGGATCGGGACACACTAGTGTAGCCTCGACTCATTGATGACACTTTAGAGAACCAGAATAGCTTGCTAGAAATGTGTCCGATGTGGGTGATAGAATCCAAACTAAGCGTAGGCAGATATAGCAATGATTTTCCAAAGATCTCCCCTGGAGATATTCTTAGGATACTTAGGAAGTCTCAGACAGAACTCGGTATAAAAGTAAATAACATTTAATTCCAATAAAGGCACAAAATACAACTCTTTAACCAGACAATGAAATACAAATTATATACACAAAATAGTTCACGTTCCTGAATTCCTTCAGCCTAACAAAAACTATACAGTTTAGTCTAAAAATCTACTCCACCACCCAGCTATGACAAATAGCTTGTCAGGAGTATCGCTTACAATAAAGAATCAACAAGGCTAACTAAAACAAAGAAATTCATCCTCTCCGCTCAGGTGACACCCTCTTTATTCCCGCTGCATAAGAAATGTGAATCAGTTAACTGGCCAGAGTGGAAACAAAAGGACCGGTATCGACACATTTACATTGATTATATTATTCACAGACTATCAGTCGCCAAACTGGCCCTAACAAAGAAACAGGCTGCGCATACTGTATTTAATTTAAATATCCCCCATAGTGAGGTGAAAATAGCATTTGTCTGTGTGGTCCTTTTGGTCCGCTCCTAGTAACCCTGTGGAAAATCATATAACCTGTGCAGCCTTGTAGTACATGTAATAATAAAAAACTCCCTTCATGGGACGATCAAGAAACATCATTTGGTACAGTATACTGTTGAGTTACATGAGTTGATCTGTTCTTAACCCATCGGGCAAGGACTGTGTGGTCCAGTGATGGGGTTTGCCCCCCTTTCCCTAAATCTTAATTCCTCTCCGGAACTCCTTTGTGTTGAATAATGTGTGATAGAATGCCAGCCCTCAAGCCAGCTGTTGAATATGCCGAAATCCGTCCTGAATTTTTTTATTCCACTACATACACCTGTGTGTCATCTGCATATCAGTGGAATTGGATGCTGTGCTGTCAAAAAATTTGGCCAAGTGGGAGGAGGTAGAGCAAGAAGAAAACCGGTTCTAGCACTGACCCTAGTGGGACACCACAGGTTATGATGGATTCTTCTCATTTTGCTTTACCAATAGTACCATACTGCTTGTGGTTAGAGAGTGTGATGTATTAAACATTGAGTTTATTATTTTGGCAACATAGTTGTGCCATTGTTCCTGTATGCTAGGAATACTGGGATTTCCTGTACCTTGGTAAAAAGTAAAGCAACGCTCTGCTAAATGTTACTTGGGTTTGTGTGCATTATTTATTAGAATAGCCTACATCACAGTGAGGTAAGAGGTAAACCAGGTTAGAGCAGTCCCAGAGATGGGAGTGTGTTCTTTTATGCGTTGCAGTATAATTGTGTGATTCACTGTGTCAAATGCAGTACTGAGGTCAAGAAGAACCAAAATGGTTGCAGATCCTGTGTCTGTAGCTATGAGCAGGTCATTTACAACCTTCAATAGTGCTGTCTCTGTATTGTGCATTTACCCGAAGCCAGACTGTAAAGACTCATAAAGTTGGTTAGCACTTTGTGAGTGAGGTTGCATTTTTACTCTCTTCTCCGGGACTTCTGAGTCAAGGGGGGGTTTCTTGAGGAAAGGGGTAATATCTTGCCTTACCACTAGTGACACAGTGCCATTGGAAGCCATGCATGCCCATACCATCACACTGTATACACAATTTGTTTTAGAAATGATGTGGTATTGTACCCTTCGGATCATGAGCCATTCCAAGCCTTCTCCATACTTTTTTCTTCTTATCATTCTGGTACAGGTTTATCTTCATTTCATCTGTCCAAATAATGCTGTTCCAAACTTGGGCTGGCTTTTCAATCTGGCTTTTCTATTCTTGAGGCTTATGAATGGTTTGCACTTTGTGGTTAACCCTCTGTATTTGTTCTTGGGAAGGCCTCTCTTTATGGTAGACTTCGATATTGATGTGCCTACCTCCTGTACAGTGTTCTTCACTTGGCTGGATGTTTTGAACATGTTTTTTTAAACATGGAAAGGATCCTATGATCATCTACCATTGTTGTCTTCCGTGGACATCCAGGCCTTTTTGTGGTACTTCTTTTTGCTCAGAATATACCATACTGATTTGGCCACTTCTAATGTTCCAGCTGTCTCTCTGATCAAATTTAATATATTAAAATGGCCTATTTCACTTGCATTGTGAACTCTTTTGACCGCATGTTGTGGGTTCACAGCAAAAGATTCCACATGGGAATGCTACACCTGGAATTAACTCCAGACATTTTACATGCTTAATTGATGAGGAAATAACGAAGGAATAGCTCAAACCTGTCCAGAAAACAGCTTTTGAGTTAATTGTCCAATTAAATTTGGTCCCTTGAAAAAGAGGGTGCTACAAATTAAAGAGCTGTAATAGAGTAATTCTATAGTTAGGGGTACATGTAATGTCCATGGACACTATTATCAATTTCACAAATTTTTTATTTACTTTTCACTTCAAGCAATGATCACTTTTATATCAGGGGACATTTCTAATTCATTTAATACAAAAATGCAACAGATACCCATCTTTTATCTTGCAAAGATGACATTTTCTATACTGGAATTTGCTCTTTTTGTACTGTCCAATTTGGTAAATGTGAAGTTTTGCTCTTCAGATTAGCTCTAAAATGCATGTTTCTGTTTCTATATATATTTCTTATACATGTTTGTCCAAAATAATAATAAAATTGTGAGAAAAGTGTTTTACAAATATTTTGCTCATGCATCTACATTAAATCATCCATGTTGTGTATGTCAGAGAAATCAGTGTCAGCTGTGTTAGTCCCTATGAAATCCCCTATAAATCAGCAATGGTTTATTCCAAAGTTCAACATCACGCAATGTAAATTGTTTTTTGGAGGGAAATTTGAAGACAGGGTGTTAAGTCATAACTTCTCTTCAATACAATATCTATATTATTGTCTGCACATAGAGTAGAGTAATTGACTGTCAACTGTGTTATCAACATGTTCTGGTGAACTTGTGTCACATGTTATATTTATAAATGTATAGAGATAAAATAGAAAAACATAAGTTAATCAAGGTCAACTACTAACTAGTCCAATGCTAGCAGTTTGCACAAGGCCCTAAAATGTCCCAAATGTCAACTGTGTTACATGTCAACTGTCTTGACAAGGATTAACACGTTTGACAATGTTGTAAATTCAGTTTCAATTTACAATGGATAAACCTAACTGATCTAATCACGGCCACACTTTCTATAATAACATTATATCAATGGTTATAAAGCATTCAGAATTCCTCATGATTAACTTAAACCTATATAATATTATAGATTTAACATATATCTATTTCTGCTTAGTCATGACTGGTCAGTCCTTAAAACCTGAAGTGTAATAATGCATTATTCATCTTAATTTACCTTGATAATATTATAATATATTCATTAACGTTATAATATATATTATTACAATGTGTGTGTTTAAAATACATAACATTTAACAGAGTGATTTGTGCTTTAGGAGATGGGTTTATCTGCTGCTGAGAAACAGTGTCAATACAGTGTTCTGCGTGATGCTGATCCTGAGAGAAGGGCTGCATATTTACAGAAACACAGAGAGAAGTTGAATGATGACAGAAATATAGGAAAGGTGAAGACAATAAACGATTTAAGTGAGAGGGAGAAGAGAAGGAAAAAAGTATACTGGAGAAGAGTCCAGCGCCAGAGCAGAGAGAGAAAGAAAGTGATAGAGAACCAGGTCACTCCAACTCAGAGTCCTGAAGATGATCCTCAGTCTCAAAGGTCGAGGTACAGGTTTATTGAGCAGATAATGTTGAACAAGAGATTTTATTATGAAATCACAATGAAAAGACTAGAATATCAGCTTAGCATTCTTTGGTTCGCATAGAACACATGATCATGGTCATTAAAAAATAAATTGTATTTTATTTCAGACAAAAATAAACAAATGGCTGGAAGGAAGAAAATCCGGAGAAAGGGAGTATAAGTTGTACTGGGAGATTCAGGCTCTGAAGGATGAATTAAAGCAACAGAAAAGAAAAGCTGACAAATTCAGGAAAAGATGTGATAGTACAGCAAGATACAGTCACCCAGGTCAAAAACCCAGCGCCTGTTCTCCATCACACCCTAATACACAACATCAGCAAAATGTATGCCTCGAATAATCACAAAAATACTAGGAAGATAATTGCAGCTCTGGTGACAGGAAAATCTTGAAAAAATACAACATCAGGAGGCCCTAGCAATTTCAAGGAAACAGCTGACCAACAATGAGAGATCCGTCCTCTCCGACAAGTTAAAGTATAGATCCTTGTGTCACAGACTACGCAATAATGTGCTGTCTTTCATGACAAGGGGTGAAAATAGTCACCTTACAGCTGGAAAATCACAAACAATAACTAGAGGGAAGATAAAGAAACAGAAAAGTTTCTTAAACGACACCATGAAAAACCTGCATAGGAGATTCCTCCTTGAGAGTCCCGACTGCCAAACCTCATATTCTTTGTTCTGCCGTTTGCAGCCATTCTGGGTAGTCTTGCCATCCATTGCAGACAGGAAATCATGCCTTTGCAAGTTACATGAGAATCTTGGTTCTTGTAGAGAAGTTGCATTCTCTCCGATTCATTGGAGGTACTGACTTGGAGGAAATTGCAGAGTCCATATGCTGTAACTCAAAATCAAAGGATTGTATGTACAATGAATGCCCTACCTGCAAAAATAAAGACTTCCCAGTTGCAAGTGGGGGGGGAAATGCAAGCAAGTGTTTTCTTCAAACAGTGGACAACTGAGACTGTTGTCAGAGAGAAGAACAAGCAAGGTAAAAAAGAGAAAGTACCTGTTAAGGTCACAGTGAAAAAGAGGACAGAGATGACTTTGCAGAACCTCCTCAAGCTCTTCTAACGCCAGCTTACAAACTTCAAAAGATATCTCTTTAACATAAAACAACAATTCACCTATTACTGTGAACTGAAGAAGAACATGAAAGGTCGTAAATGCTTAATTTATGTAGATTTTTCATGAAATGATGCCTGCAAGTATTACATTTTGCATCCAACCAGTAGCAGGCAACACTGCACAATGGAGTTCTACATGTTGGTGGACTGGATGAACATGTGTGCTTTGGCACAATCAGCCCATCAAAAAAGAAAGGCCCTGCTGCCAAATGGACCCATCTATCCCCATTACTTGACCTGGTGAAGTCCTCCTATCCAAATGTTACTGTGGTGCATTTTTTTCAGTGACGGGCCAAGCACACAGTACATGCAGAAAGGGAATTTCGATCTATTCTGTACTAAGCTGCAGCAGAGGTTTCAGTCAGGCACCTAGAACTTTCTGGAGACAAGCCACGGCAAGGGTGCTCCAGATGGTGTTGGAGGCTTTTTATAAAGGACTGCAGACAGGCTGTTCAGCCAAGGAAAAGACATCCCTAATATTCAGTGCACTGCTGGATGCTCAGATGTCAGTAAAGTTCTTTTACATCAATGAAGAGAACATAGATGAGGCCATGAAGAGCATGCCTAATAATCTCCCAGTGGTGCCATCAACCATGAGGATTCACCAAATTGTAACACTTACCCCAGGTCAAATCATTCACCGCGATGTGAGCTGTCTTTGCTATACAAGACAGACCATGGAGTGTCAGTGTTACAACTCCAAAACCTTTACTTTTGAGGTTCAGGGAACAACATCCACCCAGAAGGGCAAAAGTCAGAATCCATCTGAAATTCCTTGGCAAAACCCTGACATCATCGGCCAGTGGTCCTGTGTTAAATATGATGGTGGTAGCCTGGAGTGATTCAAGATTTGAATGAAACTCATGTAGGTGTGAAGTGTATGCACCGGATGGGAGTCAACCGCTTTTTCGAGCCATGGAAAGATGATGTCCTATGGTATTTGCATCAAGATGTTATCAGCATGATTCCTCCTCCTACTTCTGTGACCTCTCGTCATATGGAAATTGACAGGGACATATGGCCTAAGATCTCAGACTTGTGAACTGAAGGAAATCCACTGAAAGAAAAGAATCAACTGGAAGAAAAAATTACTGAAAGCACAAGAAAGAAAACCAGTGGTGGACGAAGTACACAAACCATGTACTTGAGTTAAGTTTAAGTCGAAATACCTGAGTTAAAATATTACTCAAGTAAAAGTAGAAGTGCTGCCTTTAAACATTCACTTGAGTAAAAGTACAAAAGTATTTGCCTACAAATGTACTCAAGTATCCAAGTACTATGATTTTGTTATGGCTATAATGTTCAATAATCATTTTTGTCACAAGACTCTTGCTTAACTCAGTCTACGTGAAGACTCTAATGTCACTGTTAGCACACCAATCTATTAATAAAATGACATTAATTAGTCAGACAGACACTGATGTCTATAAAAATTTTCATAAGTCCAAAACTTTGAAACCAAACAATTTCCGTTAGAACCAAATAAAATAACAGGACTTGAGAGCAGGCAGTTTTGGTTGAACATTTATTTGTAACAGTTATAATTTTAATTTACACTTAAACTTGCAACACAGGTTCACATGAGTTTGCATTTACTATATTGCATCTGAATGTCTCTGTGGATGAATATAAACTGACCAGATCAGATCCACTGTAATAGGAACTAGTGTTTGTAATCAGAAGAACACACTTGACAATCACAACTGCATACAATACATAATACTATTTCAGTTATGAATTTCCCCACACAGTCAGGAACAATGTTTTATATCAATTTAAAATGCTTTATGTGTGATTGTCAGTGTTTGTGCATTAACCCTATACTGCTTCAAATGAAGCCTGGTGATACTTGGCAAAAAATAAAAATAAATAAATGAATGTGCATATGTATATATTTCCTAATATCAGAGCACTCAGCTTAACAAGTTTCAAATACAAATATTCTGAACTATCAAATATGGTGAAACAGCTAACTTAGCTGACAACGTATACAATGTTCATGGTAACGTTTCATAGTCTATATTTTATCTACAGTGAAACAGTTTTCTGCAAGCTACTGTTAGAGTTATCGTTTAAAAAATCGTGTTTCCTTATATTGTAAGGAGAATTCTTGTAATACGAAATTGTACAGGGCCGAGGCAGGCAGAGAAGGCACTTAAAAATGAAGGACATCTTTTTAACTACTTTAAAGAAATTGCGTAAATAAGGCCATGGGTATTGTGGCAAGTTAGGGTCAGTATTTTCTTCCATCATTTATCAAGATATTGGCACTCAAAACGTTATGCTGTTTAACTGATGTGATGTTCAACCGTACGTACTAAATACCGCCAAGGCGCTAACAGGGGCAAACAAAAAAGTTCAAAACAAAGCACACGCTGTACTGTGATTGGTGGCTCGTTTCATCCACTCATAAATAAAAAGGAATTACTGATTTTGAAAATGTAGTACAGTTAAAAGTAAGATTTGACTTTGAAATGTAGTGAAGTTAAAGTAAAAGTCACCTAAAATTGAAATACTTTAGTAAAGTACAGATACGCAAAATAACTACTCAAGTACAGTAACAAATTACATTTACTTTGTTACTGTCCACCATTGAAGAAAACACAAAAGATTGACTATAAAATCATTAAAGGTTTACCTAGTGAACAGATTAATTGCTTGTTACTTACATTTCTTGAATAAAAAGAAAGTTATCATCCTAAAGAGTTTTTGTCTGTCAAATGTGTTATGTGTGGTTTTTATGTCATAAATCTTTTAAATGTGAACTAAACTGTCAGAAAAACAGATAGCGATATCTCTGGAGATGAATATCTTGGGTAAGGAGGTGAGTAATACTACATTCTGCATACTGTGGATTTATGTTGAAAAAAAGTTTCATCCGTCATGACAGCATCCTACAACGGCCATTTTGAAGCTCCAAATTCATACTTACAAATCAGTTAGACAGATAACCTCAAAAACTCTGGTGAACAGACTAAAACACCTTCAAACAAATGTGTTATCAAACATGTGGTACTTCTTTCATGTTTCATTTGACACAGCATTTGTCCGTAACACAGTTGACAAAATCTAATTAATCTAATGTTAATTTTCATTATTTAAAAAGTAATTAGAGCTTAAGCTTGCCAAATAATTAATTTAGCACATTAAGGGCATACGTATATTATTCAACCACCTAGTTTATTGATCAAAAAAGAATACTGATTTCCTGACTTTTTGGCTGACAGGAAATGAAGGGTGAAGTCAGCAAAAATGGGCCACTTTTTGGTAAAGGGCTTATAATACCATCAAATAAGATATGCATGAGATCTAATGTATTTTTTCTGCCCTGCTTGCCTAGCAAACTAGGACCAATCAAATCTCTTAGATCAGTTATTATGATTTGCTGTAAAGATATTGTCACGCTTCAGGGTGTGTGTGAAGAGAGGGAGTCTCGAACAGGCAGTATGTGGCAAACAATCATTATTTATTCCATGCAGGTTTGTTCAATCCGAGCAAAGAACATAAAAGATAATACTTAATCAGAACCGTCTACATGATTCCAGCTCCCTTCGTTCCCCTGCTACATCTCCCAGCAGCCCTGGCCAGGAAGAGTTGTGGTTAACAACAAAGGGGACATACTACAAAATAAAGGTACAACTTAAACACCATGCACTTGCACTGAAAGAGAAAGGTAATAAACATAAAAATTGAACTAAACATAAACAAGAAAAGTAATATTACAATGAAGGAGTCCATGCTCAGTCCATTACGCCAGCCACACTGGCTGGACGTTACAGATATTAAGAGATATGATGCTACAACTTCATGTGGCCCATTTTACCTGATGGCACAATTCAGCTGACTTCACCCTACACCTAAATACAGAATTACCCAATACCTAAACCCTTCCTCAAATTTGGATGTGAATACCCTCAAATCACAGTTGAGATACTGCACTTTAAGCCTATTATTTAACTGTGACTTGCATTTTGGTCAACAGCCAAAATAACAAAACCTGTGTCAATATCAAATTATTTTGGGACCTAACTGTATAAGTAGAGGGGATTGTGTAATAATATATAAACAGAAGAATTTTAATGGGTTTGTGAGTATTCACTTCTGCTTGAAGGTGACAATTAAATATATTAATTTGATGACAAGAGTTCATCCACATACATGTTACCTGGGAACAGAAGAGTATTAGAAATAGAAGAAAATGAACATCTGGATATTTTGAAAGTGCAAGGAAGGGCTTGTTTTTTCCACCTTCAATGTATTTTAATGTACAGAAATGTGACAAACAAGTGAGACGACAATCCAGATACAGAATCAGACTTCTCAGAATATACATGTGTTCCTTATTACAATGGGATTCCAAAGTAAAGAACATTTCAGATCAGGAAAGATAAAGAATTACTCTAATCCATTGCTGTTAATCTTTAATTTCCTTTCACGATGCTGATGCTTTTTTGATTCCATTTCCTCTTTCTCATTCTGAGTGTAACATGGACCTAGCAGCAGGTCTCATTGAAATGGTTTGGCAAATACAACCATCGTGAAGAACTGTATCCTGCTTCACTGACAGCCAAGAACACATCATCAACACAGAGCGTCTCTGTTCTCTCTCCGTCTTTCATCCTCCTCTTGTTCATCTGACCCACTGGCTGCATCAGCAGGGTTTCCTTCGTCTCCTTTGAAATCATTTATCATTATCTGGATTTCTTTTTGGCAGAGCAAAAAACACAGGGAGTGGCAATGCAGACACTGTTTAGCATTTGCCAGATCAAATCTTTCATTCAATCATAAAAATGTTTTATAAATTACTGTTCAACTTATTATTATTATTATTATTATTATTATTATTATTGTTAGTATTACATTTTACATTCAATGTTTCATGTTAAAAAAAATGAAATCATCGCAGCTTAGGAGCCAGACAGCACTGGCCAGACAATTATGTAATACTGTATTATCTCTGTGCTCACGTCATCTATTTCTTTAAGTATCTCTACCTCACATATTTATTTAAACTAGAACCAGTATCTTCATTTCAGACTGGTCATTTAGGGAAAATTATAACAGTAATTATTTTTATAGGTAGGCAAAGCCACCTATTACGATGAGCTGGACAACATCATACTAGCCTCCCTCAACAGTATCCAGACATCAGGGGCTATACCCGTTACCCTATGAACTTTGGGAACGGTAGAAGAAGAGTATAGCCCCTTTGGATTCCCCTACTGGGTGATGGAAAGTCTCAGCGGGGCTGAAGACAGGAGCTACTGGCATAGGAGGTAGGATTTTTGCCCTAGTTTCCCCAACATAATTTTTGTGGGTGGTCTGGGGAGCAGGAGCAGCAATTTTGGGCAGAGGACAGCGAGGATGAAAAGGACCTCATCAGCTGGGAGATAGACCAGGATGGAGCAGAAGAAGAAAGTGAGAGTGAACACTAGTTGGCTAGCGGCACGTCCCCTATCGATTCCACCACCTGGTAGCCCTAGCCAACTAGAGTTCCCCTCACTGCCAGTCCCGCAACCCAGAAGGTTAGGGATGCTACTAGACATGCATGACCTTCCTCAGCTTGACTCCTTGTGTTCAGATTGGGTGCCTGTAAATTCAATCGCGGATGTATAAATTCAATCGCGACTAAAGGCTTCCGTGTTGGGTGAACAGTGTGAAAAATAATCGGTGGCTCGGGCGACAGGTGGTTGGATGAACCATGTGCGCGCCCCTTGTCATCCTATCCTACACATCTGTACAAGGAGTTGCGGAACTGCAGACAAGGCAGGATTAGAGAGGGAATTAGGAAGAGAGGAAAATTGGGAAAAATCACACACAAAAAAGAAAAACAAGCACATTTCATTAGATAACAGCAGGAATAACAAAGCATCTACTCCATTTTGCCAGTGAGCTAAACAATACTGACAATGTACTATAACATGGCTGCTAGTAAATTTTCTTCCAATGCATAAATAGGGATGTTTACAAAAAACAACAACATTGTCTTGGGTTTTAAATGCTCCCCTAAAAATATTAAGAATATGATTTGTAGTGTTGGCCGACAGTAGTATAATTGTTTGTGCCAGCAACTAGACAACAAAATACATTTCAGAAACTTTCAACAAATCAGCATTGTGGATATTTACATTTGTACATTTTTTGCATTTTTGTCATTTAGCAGATGCTCTTATCCAGAATAACTTACAGTGAGTATACAGTATGCATTTAAGAGAAACTAGGTGAAACAACCAGAACTCAGTAGTAAGAGCATTCAATATTTTAAACACTGAATGGGCAAAAGTCTGTGTATTTCAACAATGAGCGTGGAAAAATTTGATTTTACGTGCTAAAAGCAGAAATATCCCTTTA
>JACXGM010001506.1:13583-54426 GCA_016801145.1 Umbra pygmaea
TAAAACAGTGTGGACGGCTCCACTCCCAGTTAAATGTGTCTAACATTACGAAGCATAAATACGTCTGCTCAAAGGTAAGGCTAACAGCTAACTAGTTACCGTGTTGTCTAGATCTACTAACTAGAGGCAAGAACACAACTGGGACCAAAGTTATGATTACCATGGATATCATTGCCAGAATGTTATCCTACTCTCTAAGCTAAATTTAACGAGCCCTTTAGCTTTAACCAACATTAGTTAACATGTTAGCTAACGCTAGGTTTGCTGCTGTTGTGTTGGGTCTTTGAGCTCCCCAACTTTATTTTTCGTCAGTTTACAACAAAGTTGAACATAGCGCCCCAACAAGCAACTTTAATAATTTTTGTTTTTATCTTTCATGTAGCATTTTATGAACAGATAACCTACCCAAGAGCATGACTGGTCCACAAGGCTGTGCTGATTGCTTTTGAGGTACAGGTCATGGTGTTTCTCAGATTTAGCTTGAGACCGGTAAGCATTAGCCTCAATAGTAGTCGTGTCTCCTTCATTGCATATTTTTATATTTTGAATATATACTTCCACTGCATACTGTAACCCCTTTTGCCTCGATCTTGAGGATATCGCAGAGTTAATGCTCCAAAAAAGGTAAATGACACGCACGGTATACCTTTTCCGTTATGGCAATCTGTTGCACTGGTCGGGTGTTTGACCATTTGTTTGTCGGGCGTAGCAACAATAACTAAGGGGGGCGGGGCTCGGCGAAAGGCTAATTAGGCTTTACCATGGACATTTGAAGCTCCAACGTGTGCCCCATGTATTTGCTAAGTGCGGTGCTTATTACAATGATAATCATATCACAGTCAGACATAGTATGATCTTTTTCTTTTTTTTTTTAACTGGTATCGGTACTCTGTATCGGCCGATACCCACAGCACAAGTATCGGAATCGGTATTTGTAGGGAAAAAATGGTATCAAAACATCTCTAATCTATGGCTAATCTGTAATATAATGTTCTTAAATGTTGAGGAAGTATCGGCTTGGAGTATCGGGCCTTTTTCCCAAGTACGAGTATTTATGCCCAGTATCGTGCCTGATACCAAGTACTGGTATCGGTATCGGCCCATTTGTACATGCATTGTTTGGGGTTTTGCGTTGGACTCTGAGAATACTTTTGCAGAATTCTGCATGCACAGCCTCAAGTTGGTTGTTTATCCCTTCTCACACAGTCTTGGTTGGTGAGTGGTCTCCAGGCTTCACATACAGGGCAATGGGTTCTATGACTGACTGGAGGAATTTAAGCCAGGTTCTAATTGGGATGTCAAGTTTTATGTTCTTTTCGATGGCATAGAAGGCCTTCTTTGCCATAACTCAGGTCAATCACAGCCTTCTTGAAGTTGCCTGTGGTGTTGATGTTTATACCAAGGTAGGTGTAGTTGTTGGTTCTAGGGCATTAGTGTCTAGGGATCGACCGACATGGATTTTTTTTGTGCCAATACCGATTTTTTTTTCATCAGCCTTGACCGATACGGACTGCCGATTTTTCTTGAGCCGATATTTGATCCGATACTGCTTTTGCTCCCTTAAATTACATCATAAAAATGACAAGATGATAACAAATGTTACAAGTCTCAATCAAAATGTAAACAAAAAATAGTGTCTTTCCTAAGATAAGGAAAATGTACACAGCAATACTGAACAAAAACAACTGAAAAAGAATTGTGCATAATATGCGCATTTACCCACTTCTTTACCCGCCACACCACTCACTGAAAGTTTTTAATACTCCCAGTTTAGGAGCTGCAAGTTATAATGGAGGAAACAGAGACTGCCATGGTTTCAAATGTTCTACAATAAATAAAAAGAACATGTGGCTAATATGCCGCCTAATATACAAAGACAACACAGTAGTAGGTCTAAACGAAAATGTAAAAGCTGCAAGATTTGTCAACCAAAGAACAAATCAGCAGAGGAAAATAACGTTGATGTCAGATGCACATTAACCAACAAATTGTTCAAGTTTCTGTTCTAAACTGCATCAATGTTAAAAGGTATACATATTCAACCACGTATAAAACATAACTCTAAACATTTTTAAAGCTCTCCTCAATTGGCGCAGCAATCTCATATTTCGCTGTGATGCGTGTCCCTTTGAGTGAGACAGACGCCCGCGGACACACACAAACTTCTGTTTGGTAGCTGACACTGACTGAAACTCAACCACCATTGAACTGGATTGATGATAATAACGTCAGCAAACGGCTCTGAACACAAGTAAGGCACACACGGTGTACTTAATATCTAGAACATGACAAACGTTAACACAAATTAATATTCAACTACATAAAAAACACTAGCCTGGATGCCAGCTCGAACCCCGCCCACAACCATTTTTTGGTCGGGAAGTTCGGTCTGGACTCAATCCATTGAGGAGTAATTATGATCGGTTCAGAAATCGTCGGACCAATCAAATTGCCAGGGCGAGCTTTATATTCTGGACAGATAATCTGCAGTTACGTAATCATCACGTCATCAAAGAGTGCTTGGTTTGAACTGGTTTACAACTAAGATGACTGCAGCTGGAGAATTGATGTATAGATTCTGCTATCGTGTCTGTTGTAAAAGAAATCGACAGCGAATTAATTGTGAAAGACAAACAGAGAACTGCAATCAAGGCATTTGTCGAGCATAAATATGTTTTTGCCGATTTTCCTACGGGATTCTGCAAAAGTTTAATTTCCTACGGGATTACTGCGTTGCTCTGATGGGGTGTAGGTCTATCCAATTGAGTGCAGAGTTTTTTTTTTTACTGGTTCGGTTAAGACACGCCTCATAATCAAAGCCCTATGGAGCAGTATCAGACTCACATTCTGACTAAAATATGAGTATGATGAAGTCAGGCTAATAAAACACATCTCTCACCATTAAAGCTCTTCTTGAGGGGAGGGGGGGCTGCGCTCTGATCACTACTATGTCAACTCCGCCCCGCTCCAAGTAGGGAGAGAGGTCTCAGAATAAAACTCCCACAAACACCACAGAACGGAACCACGGAACAACGTCCGCATTATTTAATCGTATGACCAGTGTTCTTAACAGCTACCATATGCATACAGAGAGAGCCTACAACTTATCTATTTGTAGCTCCTTAAATACAATGGCAAGCAGTTTTATAGATGAGGCATTCGGCATTCACATCTTTCATTTGGACCCGCAAAACTTGCTTAGCTATAGTTGCAAGCACATTTAGAGCAACATGTTTCCACTTTCAAACTGTAAGGCAATACTTCAGCTAAGTCAAAGATGCATTGAATGTTTAAAACTTACCATTGTCATGAAGAGCAGGCTACAGCACTCTGCTAGTGTGGGAGGGGTAGTACATGGTCTGCACGTGAACTGCAGCGTCTCCGGCAAAACCAGTCTTTGGGCAAAACAGAGCTGCCTGTGTGGACGCCTGTCTGTAAATAACGCTGGGAAAATCGCCAAAAGCAGCAGCCACGTATCGGTTGGTGCGATACACGTTAAAATGCTAATATCGGCCCAAAATATCGGCCGTTTTCTACACTGTTTTCCTTCCAACTATAGCATTTCTTAATAGAGGAAACATTGAAGGGTTGGGTACCGAAACTCTGTTCCACTATGGAACCGGGTTATACGCAACTGGTAGGAATCGGACTGGATCAGAACGCACATTTCGATTCCTCATTTCGGTTCCACTTATTGTGTCAACTGAAAAATTTTCCCTCTGATGCCCCGAAACTGATGTACAAATATCATACTTTCTTTGTAGTGTACCGTTAGCTAGCTACTGTAAACATAGGCTACTTTTAGAATGCCATACTGTCCTGACTTTCATCCCAGAGTTTGCGAGTTCAAATCCAGATTGAAGCTTTGTGTGTTTTGTTCTCCATTCCAGCGTGATGCAAACATGTTGCACATTATATTTTTTCTAATGTTAACTAGGGTTGGGTATTTTTTGGATTTTTCAGATTCCGATGCAGGTACTTTTAAAATGATTCCGATTCCGAAATGATTCCTAAACCGATTCTTGAAAGATTGAAAAATGACATTAAAGAATTGCTCAGTAAGTTTTTTTAATTGAAAATTATGCAAATTTAACAATATTTTTATATCTTTTAAAGTGTATACTACAATAATTTAACAATAAATAACAGTTACAGTATTACAGTTATTTTTAATTGCTAAACTGCATCGGTCAACACCTTTTCAGATCTCTAAAGACAGTGTGCACTAACAACATTCATCTTGGCCAAACAGTTAATCACACCTTCAAAACACACTCAAACCATCAACACACTTCCTACATGTCTCAAATGAAGCTTGTCAACCCGAACACTGACAACAATGCTCAATTGGAAAGCACACATTGTCACTCATAACACACTGACCTAAATAACAATAACAACGGTGAGCATTACATAAATTATGAAATTTAATTTTCAAACTTTGATTGATTTTCACATAAATCAGTATTGCATTATAGAATTACAATAAGTTTACACTTCATTGAATTTACTAAAGTACAATATGTACTTGAATATATATACAATGTATATTCAAATGAACATGCAAATGTGAATTTTCTTTTGAAATGCAACACTGCTACAGAAATATGTAAATGTACTTTATACATACAAATGTGCATCTCTTTTCTCCTTTTGTGTACTAATGTACTACTACAGTATTGTACAGCATTGACTTTTCCAAGTAACCTTTTAGCTACTGTTGAAATCGGTATCTACAGTAGGGCTGGGTGATAAAACCATAACGATATCTCTTGCGATAGACACGTAATCAATATCAATAAAAAAATTCCTTTGCTTCGTTGGAAGAAACCAGTGGTTGCGAAGCAATTTTGGTTGCATAAACAAAGGCACTCACTCTCTGGTAACCTAGCGACGTAGCGAGTGAAACGCTAACAGCCAATCATTTAACAGTATCAAGTTTGGTTGCGCAATATTATTGTCTTGTGAGTCGTGTTGGTTTCTTCAGTAACTGGGAGTGGAAAATGAGTGCCGCAGTGAGCAAGGAAATTGTTCATAAAACGGGAAAAGTCAGCTTGCCAGTATGGCAATTTTTTGTAATTAGATGTTTTTATTGTTGTGTTTACAAAATACAGTAACAATCCCCCACCCCCCCACCCCTCCCGCATGGGATGCATGGAAAAACAAACCATTACATCTACAGCAAAAAAAACAACCACTGAAAAGAATAAAATGTAAAATACACAGACCGATAAGCAGGACTAGGAACTATAAATAATATGAGTAACAATAACAACAACAATCTCAAGACTATGTACTCAATTAAGCAACAGATCTTTCACAGAAGAAATTCCATCTTTCCACATTTGTAAGGTACTGGGCTTGGCCCTATTAATCCTAGCAGATGAGAATTCAAGGAACAGACTGTTAAGATAGCAGGTCAACCAGTGTTTAATTGAAAGAGTGTGGGGTGCTATCCAGCATTGGACAATTATCTTTTTGGCTGCAGTCATGCCGGCCAGCCAGAGTTTGCGTCCCCTCTTTGTCATTTGGATCATCGACTCATCACTCAAATGATGGAGGGCTGTTTTAACAGGAAAACACACTGGTCAATGAGGAGACTACTTTGGTCCAAAAAGTATACACTTCAGGGCAGTTCCATAGTGTGTGCATGAAGGTACCAAGGGCCCCGTGCTGGCAGATTGTGCAATACGGATGGGGTGCTAGACCCATCAAATGCCTTTTCCTTGGGGTCATATATAAGTCCTGTGACATATTTTCAAATGAATAAATTGGTGGTTAGGATTTTTGGAGGACCTTGTGACATTATCCCATACCGTATCCCAGTCCACCACTCTTCCTATGTGTGTCATGTCCTTCTCCCACCCTTTCATTCCAGAAATAGAAATCGCTGAATGTGATATCAGACTTGCATATATGTATGACAATTCTCCTAGGTGCACGGACAACCAGGTCTACAATTGGGTGAACCTTTAATTCAGGACCCCATGGAATACGGTACGTTTTAAAAGCTGATCTTAACCTAAAATAATAAAACAGAGACTGCCTGGGAATAATTTAACAATTGACAAGGTCCTGGAAGCTAAGTAGGGAGTCATCCCCATTTAAGTCTTGCAGGACGTGTATGCCTTTCTGAGCCCATGTTTGTCCTGAAAAAAAGGTTCACCACCTATCAATAGGTTAAAGTTCTTCCAAATGGGAGAGACTCTGTGCCATTTCCCCTTGAAGCCCAGAAATATTTCTACTGTTTTAAACGTTTGCACCATATATGCTACGGTTGGTCCAAAGCGTAAAATGCATTTCTTATGCGTAATACCTGAAAACAACAGGTCTTGCAACGTTGTTGGTGCTATCAATACATTTTCTATATCTTTCCACTGTGTCCTGGTTCCAGGATCCATCCAGTGGCTAAGATAGCGCAATATGAAGGACCAGTGATACAATTTAAAGTTTGGGCAAGCCCAGCCCTCTATAATGCGATTTATCTACCTGCAGCGTAGACCATTTAATACGAGGTTGGTTCCCGTTCCAAACAAAGTTAAATATTTTGTACTAAAATCTTATCATAAGTGACGTGTGGTAACCTGTATTTCCTGAGTATAATGGGATTGTTTTCAAGACGCGTACCTGACATTAAGTAGTCTAACGTGGTGAGTTTTATAGCTACACTAAAACCGAGATATTTGCTAGAATCCCAAGATTCTAAGCTTTAAGGACATATAAGACATGTATATATAACCCAATGAATGACGGTGTTAGCCTTGTTTCTAGTTTTACATTCCATTTAATTTGAGGCACATGTGTAAAAGGCACGTAGCTCACATTATGAGGGGAAGTTATTATTTTCTTATAACTACTGTAGAATGGTGACATTTGCTACATTCCTGAGTGTCTAAGCTTTCTGTAGATATATAGCATGTATATATAACCTAGTAATAGGACTTGTGAACTGTGATTGTTTGGACTTGTGAACCAGTTTTTGGGGGTGGTGGGGGGCAGAAATCTCCCGGCGGCGGGAGAGTGCTCCCTAAGTAGTTAAGAGAGTCTAACTTCCCCCAGTAATTGTCCGGCGGTGCTAGAGGCATCATGGAGCTAATTAAATTAATCCTTGGTAAAATATTCATTTTCACCACAGAAATATGAGTTGGCACTGATGCTGGTAGGGGCATCCACCCGTCGATGTCAGTCTCTATCTTTCTAAATATGCTTGTGTAGTTGATTCTTGCCACAGATGAAACAGACTTAGTTATTTGAACTCTCAAATAGGTTACTTGTTGTACAACGGTGATTCCAGATGGGAGTACCACTTTATCCCGCTCTGTATTAAGCAACATTAGCACCGACTTAGAAAGGTTAATCTTAAAGCCGGATAACACCCCGAAATTTCCTAACATCTTAATCACATTTGGAAGAGTTCTGTACATCTGACAGAAAAATGAGAGTGTTATCCACATACAGCAATATCGAGTGGGTAGAGGCACCTATCTTTATTGGGGTGATTAAAGTACTTTTCCGAATCAGTTGGGCAAAAGGTTCCAAAGAGAGATTAAAAAGCAGCGGCGATGCGGGGCAACCTTGTCTGGAGCCGCAGAAAATGCTGAATAAGTCTGAAAAAGTCCCACCTGTGCAAACTCGGGCCGAAGGATTGGCATACAATGCTTGAACCATCTTAATAAATGTTGGGCCAAAGTTAAACTCTTTGAGCGCTCTCCAGAGATACTGCCATTCTAACCTATCAAAAGCTTTCTCAGCCTCAACAAATAAGAGTCCACTGGGCAACCGACTTTTCCCTGTTTCTCCTATGACGTGCAGTAACCGTTGAATATTGTCTGAGGCTAAGCGTCCCTTCATTAAACCTGCCTGGTCTGGATTTATTAGGACCCCTACTACTTTTTCCGACTGAAGGGCTAGTACTTTTGCATATATCTTCATGTCAGCATTGATCAATGAAATTGGTCTATAATTGGAACATTCTGACGGGTCTTTACCTGGCTTTGGTATAACTGTAATAAGCGCTGTATTCAGGTCTCTATGAAAGTGACCCTTTTCAATTGCCGAGTTTAATGTGGAAAGCCATATTGGGCCCAGAATGTTCCAGAATGCCAGATATAACTCAACCGGTATGCCATGAATACCTGGGGAACGGCCGGTATTGGTAGATTTCAAAGCCAGTCATAGTTCATCCAAAGATATCGGCATGTCTAGTTTTCCAGAGTCCTCTGGTGACAGAGTAGGAAGATCAAGACCAGTGAAAGAATTATCATATTGTTCATGAGACGGTTGCGTTTCAGAAGAATAGAGTCTAGCAAATAAATGTTTCAACATTTCATTAATCTCTAGGGTGGTTGAGACCCTACTCCGGACATCTTATTGAAGATATTGACATTTTCTTCTCTTGATGTTTGAGAGTGAGAGCGAGGATATGGCTTGGTCTGCAGTTTTTTGGTTTTTAAAAGTCTGACCATAGTCAGACCAATGTCGTCTGCAAATTATGCAAAACCGCCATCCCCACCAAGACTGGTAATAGCACAAACTTGTTTTCTCCACCTTCTCAATTCTCAGGTTTATCTGTTTATATTTAACAGTTTGCACTATTTTATTACACCTTTATGAAGCATTTCTTAAGTATTCTAATTTTGATAATTGTTAAGTGTTTTGTGAGTGTTTTCCATGGTTGTGTTGACATTTATAATTTAGGGGATTATAATTAGTGAAAGGTTTTTTTATATATTATTCTAAATAGGTCATAAAACAGATCAATAATTATTGATATCGACCGATATGAAACACTTATATCGTGATAGTTTTCAGCCATATTGCCCAGCCCTAATCTACAGTATTGTAAATAGCTCAGTGTCATACACAAAAGCATTCATGCTAAACAGAACTGACAGACTTGTGTAGTATAACTAAACCAGCTCCATATTTTAGCAGTTCTTTTGCAGAAAGATGATCATATTTGCATTCTCTGGCAATATACGCTGTCCTGGCTTCAGTAACCACATGGCTAACCTTACCCGTGAACAGGGCCGGAGTGGGAAACATTTTCAGCCCGGGAGTTTCATGGTGCACCAGCCCATTTTGTGATGTAACTAGTAACTGCAAATAATCTAATCGCTTTACTTGTGTTATTTCCTACTGTACATATTTCATTTATTTATTTATTTACACAGACAACTTAAATGTATCTAACACTATTAAACAAAATATCCTCAGTAATTAGACGACTACAGTAAATACTGAGTCTTGACCAAATAAGGTAAATGTTAAGTTTGAAGAATGAGGTTATATAGTGCCCATTTCTTTTTTTATGTTAATTTTTTTCGCAATCGCTAGGACCCATTTCCCAGGTTTCTTTTTCAAAACTCTACACACAGTTCCACTAACCAGCTTTCAGTGTTGCACAGCAGTTAATTTCACACAAAAAATTCACAAAAACTACCAAAATAATTCATACATTTCAAATCAACTAATTCTTCAATAATTCTAGCAACAGTTGTCACCCAACAAGCACACTGTCAATCATAAAACAATAACGACCCCTGTCCACTGTTTTTAGAATTCAAATGCAGAAGACATGGTTACTATTCACATCACATCTTATGTCATCTTGGGCAATACCTAACTTGAGGCAGTTTACAATGATAATTAATGAATGATGGCTTACCATGTGTTGTATTTCACTGCACATCGTTCATTCTCTTATTAAATAAGTTAAATGAGCTACTTTGACAGTTAGGCTATACATTTGAGCTACACAGTTAGTTACATGTAATACAGTAACTTTGCAGTAGCCTACATTACATAACCAGAGCTCTTGCATGCTGGCTAATTACTGACTGACTGTAGAGCAAGATAGACACCTGACTGAAATATCAGCGACTATTTACTTTACCGTTTTGAAAACTCATTTTGCAACAGTCTGGTTTGTTTTGGAAGAGTTTTTCTATTTCTAAAACAGGCGCAGGAGTTAGCTAATATACTGTAGTAGCTAATAGACATTATTAACGCGTCTGCTGCGTCTCTCTGCCGTCACGCGCACTCAGGAGAACAGACTATCGATAAATTAATCACGCGCAGGGAGGGAGGAAACATTCGTGATTCCACTTTGCCAAAGAGGTTGGTGCGATTATAATTAAGATAATATTTAATAATGTTAATAATGTTTAAGTGGGTAAACGGTAATTAATGGTAAATGGTAAATGGACTGCATTTATATAGCGCTTTTTCTGACCAACCATGGCCACCAAAGCGCTTTACATTGCCTCACACTCACCCATTCATTCACACATTCATACACCGACGGCGGTGTCAGCCATGCAAGGCGCCAGCCAGCACGTCGGGAGCAGCTGGGGTTAGGTGTGTTGCTCATGGACACCTCGACACTTGGTCAGGATATTCCTGACATTCCTGGTCTGGTGACCAACTCTATATTGAAGGCTTGTTTGATGTGGACCGTGGGAGCGTAGCAGCTCTTGTGTTTGTGTGTGACGTGAGAATGAGAGGTGCGCTCGAAGAGGGGGCCGCAATATCTCACATCTGCAGGCAGGTGGCCCAGTCCTAATTGCAACAAGTAGGCCTATAGCGATTATAAAATAGTTTTTCACGAACCACCTTACCGGCCCAACAACTAGCGGCCCACCGGGAATTCTCCCGGTTCTCCCGATTATCCACCCCGGGCCTGCCCGTGAACGTTAGTATATAATTTAGAACGCCATGGAATGTGTGGAATGTTCTCGCATGAACCGGCAAAATGAAACGTGCAGGTGCAACGTAATAGACAGATGAATATAGCCTAATAACAAAAAGGGTAGCTGAAGCGTATAAACACCCTAAACATGTTGGCATACAACATAAATCATGTTTTCAAAATAGTTTCCTGAGAACGTAATTTGGGAGAACTTCTGAGATACAGTAGGGTGAAAGAATAAGTCAGGAGAGGTGTCATACATTATCTTGCCAGAGAAGGCAAATATGGTAATTTTTGTGCAAAAGAACAGCTAAAGTTTGAAGCTGGTTAGTTAGCATACCAATTCAACATTTATTTTGTTCTTACTTGTTAATAGTGTAACTGGTATTTATTGTTAAATTATTGCAGTTTTGTGTTAGGTGACTTAGGTTTACTTAGGGGTGTGATGGTTAATAAATAACTGTGAGACCGACGGTTATAGATGAACACCATCATTAGAACTCTATAACCGCCAAAACCGTGTTATTAAAATATTTTTTTTTAATTTAATAATACAGATTGTTTAAATACTAATTAAAAATAATTGTTTTTCTAATCGTCTGTGTTATAAATGGTCTACGTCTTTTCCAACTGTATTTGATTCTTTGGAAAATAGCATAACTGAGATTCGCAGATACATGCATGCAGCGCAGTGGCCAATCTTTGAAACCACTCAACGGAGTTCAATGGCAAGGGTGGGGGTGCAAGGTGGCCTATCATCAAACAACACCTATTCATTAGAGTGGGGGAGGGTGAATAGTCTGTTTGTTTCCCCAGTGAGGTGAAAATATGGATCTTGTTAAAAAAAGTTTAATCGGCTGTTTAGGTATATTTCGGTTTTAAAACATCACACAAAAAGCGCAACTCAAACTGCATTTACAGCCTAGTATAATAATGTGTTGGATGAGATGCAAAGACGACTCATGTGAACATGGAGAATATATCAGGTCAATTGTGTTCAATGACGTGTTAGGGAGGTGCTTCAAGTTTAAAGAACCTGTAGGGTGGGGGTCGTTGGGTGATAGCGGTGCTTTCACATTTCGGTTTTAAACCAGATGGCAATGGAAAACCAAAAATCCTTGATGAGCCTGTTAGCAAAATATGCGAAAAAACTGTATTTGTTACAGATGCCAACACCAGCAATCTCCGTAACCACCTGAAGATTAACCTACGCGTACATTTGGACTAAATTGCCATTTAGCTTCAATGCTATCTATTACAGTGTAAAAAATAGTTAAAAATACAAATTAATTTGGAAAAATGATGCTGTCATTGTTTCCCATTGTTTCTCTATGGGAAAAAGATGCACGTGCGGACATTGATCCCCTTTTCTGTAAATATCTAAAATGTATATTTTTTCGATTTTTTCAAGTCAGACGTCATTTTACTCAGTAAAACCTCCCCTTTAAAGGTATATAGGTCGGCCCAATACGAGCAGCTGTCATCATGCGGATATATTTTTTTCTAAGGTCCTCCAATTCATTCCCTATGGAGAATCATGCCTGTATGTTTTGGCAAATATCTCAAAATGTATATTTCACAATTTTTTCAAACTGGTCATAATTTTAATACAGACAACCAACTCTTTTAAATGGAATACGTCGAATGCGTACGTCTTGCTTTTTTAAAACCTTATGACTAAAACTAATTTTTCTTTTTGATTTATTTTATACTTCCAAGTTACCCAGAAGTCAGCGCAATTGGCACCATAGAGGGTCGGATGTTTACTTCCTACTACAGTTGTCATTTTTCGGTTTCAACTTAAAAGCAGATTGTAGGAGTTAAATGAAAAAGTACACTTCTGTTGGTGCCATTTTAGGCTAATAGAATTATAAGCTTAATTCACAGCAAAACAGGCTGTTTGAACGTTCTATTCAATTCATTTGCTATGGCCTCGCGCTGGCGTTCTAGCTCATGCAGCGTTCGATGACCGTTTTACTGCTCAGGGTGAATTTAAAAGCATTCAATTGTCCAGCCTAACAGTAGGTAGCAATTACTTAGTGTTCTCTCAAATTCTGTCCATGTTAATTAATTTTTGTCTGAATTTGGGGGAAAAAGTCTGGCTGGATTACATGACTGGGCATACCTTTAGGCTGTTTTCATAAGCAGACAACAATTTTGCATGATCTGATGATGCCAGGTGTTCCTATGACCTCTGCTGTTAATTGTATTCAATTTTACAATGTTTCCTCATTTAGTTTCTGAAATATGACCATTTCAAACTATAGGTTGCATAAATGCCCTATCAGATGGACCAAAAATACAGGTTATTCATTTGTCACGTTTTATCTGTTGTAAGAACAGGTTTACTTTTTGTAGGAAATTAATAGACCGGATAGGGCCGGATGTGTATAGGATGGTGTCATCTGCATAGAGGTGAATCTGAGAGTCACCGGAGGCACGAGGAACATAATTTATATACATAGAAAAAAGTGTCGGCCCAAGAATCGAACCCTGTGGCACCCCCATAGAGACATCCATAGGTCCAGACAACAGACCCTCAGATTTGACATGTTGAACCCTGTCAGAGAAGTAGTTGGTGAACCAGTCGAGGCAGTTATTGGAAAAGCCAAGGCTGCGGAGTCTACCAATAAGGATGTGATGATTGACTGAGTCGAACACCTTGGCTAGGTCAATAAAAACAGCTACAGAGTAGTGTCTTTTATCAATGGCATTTGTGATATCGTTTAAGACCTTGAGTGTGGCAGAGGTGCAGCCATGGCCAGCGCGGAAACCTGATTGCATAGCAGAGAGTGTGCTGTTGGATTCTAAATGTTTAACAATCTGATTGTTAATCTTTGTTTTCTCTTTGTTTTCTCTTTGTTTTTGTATTGCAGTCTGCTGGATATTCTACCTATGCATTTTGTTGATTTGGTTTTTATGGCGATCTCAGATTCTTAACTGTGAAATGTAGTTTGTATGCTACCATTTTTCTTATTTTTGGAAGTAAAATCCTCTTTGTGTATGGTAACCACATATTAAAAAAATAATTTTGTGCTAGAGTAAGGCTTACCAGCACATGTTCTAGTTTTCGGTTTTCCACATTTCTATTTCCAGAGAAATTGGCAGTTGTTCACTTAGCTGCAAGGGATATATCCAAGGCTCAGTTTGAAGCTAGCATAGCTTAGATGGTGACCATTTCTTAAAAGTAGTCATTAAAATCAAAGGACTGTTGATTAGGATTTTTCTGTTTCTTTGTTGTTATCTAGAAAAGAGGACAGTTTAGGAGCTCATCCTGTTGTGCCTTTCCCAACTCTCCACCTTGTCTCTCTCCTTAACATGGAACACCCTTTCTCTGTGTTGCTTTGTGTGTGTGTCTCTCGGTTGCTTTGTGTCCCTCTCTTTCTTGCTATAGTTCTGTCTGACTGTTGAACCTTTGACTGCCTTTAAACATGCAGTGCTGCTATGAGGGGTTGTTGCAGGCAGGAACAACTAAGGAAGAAGATTCAAACGTATCTTCTATCTGCCCATATAGGGAGTTACCGGTATGTTTTTCTCCAGCTAATGAGATGTTATGCTTTTTTCCACTCTGTCCATCCATACCCCTGCAGTGCCTTGTTTCCCCAGTCCTACCAATATAATATCTTCCTCCAAGCCTAAGAATCACAGAACAAGACCATTGTTGACAGAAAATATAGTCTAACTGCTTGTAATTCAGGTAGGACTTTGCGTTTCGAGATGTGTGTCTCTCATGCAACCTGGACCTGCGCATCTAGGATACATGTGCCACTTGTATCAAGGCAAACCTTGAGGGTGTGAATGAAGGAACATTTCAGTTGTCACCTTTTTACTTTCATTGAAGGCTGTTATGTTGGTATTGTGCCCTCCCTGTGACATCGTCCTTTGAAAGCAGCTGGGTTTCCTCAGCCGTGGGCTGCCTGTCAGCGCGGCGACAGTGTTCCTGAGGGAGAAAGAGGGAGAGGGAGAGCTGATGTTTTCACAAGTAAGGCAGAGCCTGTTTGCGCATGTTGTTAGTGAGAAGGCGAGCCTCTTGCTCTCTCCCCTGCGTTTGTGTGTTTCATTCAGAAAAGTGGGCAGTCAACAGAGGTTACCATTCTTCATTCACGGAACCCTCGCAGCAAGGTAGAAAATAATAGCTATTCACAAAATCCTTGCATCAAGGTAGAACAGAATAGCTGGGTAGGACAGACGGACCTCCTTTCCCCTGAAATAAGCTTTTGGCTAGCAATAGATAGATGACCGTGAAGTGGGGGGGGTGGAATCAATGGAATCCTGTTTTTTTCCTCCTAATAATTTCTGTACCAACACTAAGATAATGTCTGCTGGCAAAGCATTGTGCTTTTAGCTGCTCCGTAGCAACGGTGAACAAAAGAAGAGCTTTCCTTTTTCCTCCCTCTCTCTGACGCCAGATGTTTGGGTCCTGCAAGACTCTGCTTCTCTGCATGGGAGCTGCACAACTTTAAACACAGACAGTAAGGTGTGTGTGTGTGTGTGTGTGTGTGTGTGTGTGTGTGTGTGTGTGTGTGTGTGTGTGTGTGTGTGTGTGTGTGTCTGTCTGTGTGTGTGTGTCTGTCTGTGTGTGTGTGCTTCCTTGTTTGCAGCCGTTTGCCTGTTGTTCACACCTTTCCTGGTAACCAGAGGAAATGTGTTTAAAGTGAATATTGTATGCCATACTTCTTTAGCTGACATTTGCGCGTTATCCGGCTCTGTTTGTGTTTTGTGTTGTAGCTGAGGAAGGTACTGGGCTGTCTGGAGCCTAACATTGTACTTTTGAAAAGCTCTTCTATAGTGTCATTTCAGCTCGTCGGGGGATTTCAGGTCACCCGCGTTGTTGTTTGTAATGCCAGGCTTTAGTTTAGAAGCAGTGATTTTTAATTGCAACAATAATAGACTGCCCTGAAATAATTTATTTTTGTTACAGCTTAGTTAACAGTCCATATACTATTGTATACTGCATCTGTGTAGATTTGTGTTAGTGTATTTAGTTTTTTTGTAGGGTGGTTTGGTGAAGAGCGCATGCATACAATTATTATAATTATTCTTTGGCCAAAGCTAGTGCTGAGGTAATGAGGAATTCCCTGCTACTGCGTCGTCCGGTGGGTGGAAGAGCGAGCGAGCGAGAGGGAGGGAGGGAGGGGGAGGTTGGAGAGTTTATGGTAAGGGACTGTCACTTTGGAAACTGTCAGAGCAGCGAGAGGGAGGGAGGGAGGGAGGGGGTGAGAGTGGGAGCCAGAGGGGGCACCCTTGTGGGTGGTTGTAGGTTGGTGTATTGTATCATTCATGCAGAGGAGAGGGGGACACGGACAGACGCAAACGTTCGTCACAACCAACCTGGTATCCATGGAGATCCAGCTACATGTGGCATAAAGCATCTGGTTCCCAGTGACATCTAGCTAACTATGAGGAGAAAGCGATGTGGGGAGATGGTGTAAGGGAACTTTTCTATAGATTATCAACCTCTATTTTCCTTTTTTTGGAATGGCAAATGGTTGAATTGTTTACTCGAATGGAAACTGTTCAATTAATATTTCTTTAATTTCACCCTATGAGCAAAATGCCACAAGATAATTCTCCTTAAATTGTCAAATGAAAGAATGACTGTGAGGGATGGAGAGAGAGGGAATGGAGCCTGTAGAGATGTGTTTGCCAG
Source organism: Umbra pygmaea (assembly GCA_016801145.1). Classification (NCBI taxonomy): domain Eukaryota; kingdom Metazoa; phylum Chordata; class Actinopteri; order Esociformes; family Umbridae; genus Umbra; species Umbra pygmaea. Next base: position 29,924 of record JACXGM010001506.1, read on the forward strand.
AGTGAAAGAGAGAACTAGGGGGAGAGTGCAGCAGCAAAGCCCTGTTGAATAAAAAATGGGTGGCTATTTATAGCCCCAGCGTTCTTACAACTTGTTCTTCCCTCCCTCCGATCCTCTCTTTTGCTCTGTTTTCAGGTGATTGAAAATCCACCATGTTCTTTACCCTATTTTGGCTGTATCTCACTTGGTAATACAACATGGCCATTTTTCTCAGGCTCCATTATCAGCAGGTTTCACTGGTAATGGACACATTTTGTTGCTGTCATTTTCTGTGTAACAAGGATTGACTTGTTTCTAAATGGTGAATACAGTATTTCGGTGTGTTTGGTCGGTGTATTTGAATCATTGGGTATGCTTGTTTCCAAAATAATAGTATGACTTTTGTGCTGATAAAATAATATTATGAGACACATTTCACACACAAGCCTTTCCAAGCTCGGTTTTGCTCTCTCTTACAATCTTTGTCTTGCCCTCATTTCATTTAGATTCAGTGCTGACCTTTTCTGAGAGGTGCATAGGAAGAAATACAGACTATTGTCAGAAATAAAAAAATAGCAGAGCAGTGATGTCCGTAAATAGAAATGCCAGGTTGCACGGTAAAAAATATTTTGTGGCTTTTCACTATTTGACATACTTGAAGCAAACATCAAGTAGTACCAAGACAATTTATTAAAAATATGGTCTGAATATTCATAATGTTTTGTTTTTATTTAAGAATATATTATAACATATGTAGATATAGAGAGAGAAACCCATGAACATGGACCCACTACCCATCTTATGAAATTAACAAACAATGATTGTCATAATAAATGAGGAGCGCTAATATTTTTAAATGAAATATCAGAGTTCATGTTGCGTGCATTATATACTGTTGCCAGGCGATCTGGAGTGCATATCTAATTGCGATATGCATAATCGTGCAGCCCTACCTTTAAGGCATATAATCGTTTCTTAGTCTGCTAAGTTCAAAACCAATTTAGATTTTAAAATCAAACTGAAAGAAAAAGAAATAGCTTTATTAGAGACAACCCACAAAGACTCTTTAAGAGAGAGGAAAATAAAATTTCTGAACTTAAACAGCAATATGATATTTTACATTTAAAATGAGCTAATAACTACAGGTTAAACTTAAATAAAACAAATTATTTAATGGCCAGGTAAACAGTTGGTAAATCTTACAAAATGGATACAGGCAAAAACTGTTGTTATTTTTAAATTAAAACGCTTTAATTAGAAATATTATCATTATTAATAACATATTTAAGAAGTACTATAAAAACTTATATAAATCACAGTTGAATAATATCTTGACTGATCCTGCAGAATTTCTTAGTTCAGTGTCATTGAAACAACTATCTGTAGAAAAAAAGAATCATTAAAAAATAAATAACTAAAAAAGCATTATTAAGGACTATTAAATATAATATAAATAAAACCCTGGTATGGATATTTTTACAGATTGTGCAAGAACATACTTCCTAAAAATACCTTTCTTGAACAATCCTTGGCTAGCTTTCTAGAACTTACCCATAAACTGTCCCAAATGAAAAAGGAAAGGATTTGACATTTTAAGTTACCTGTCGGTGGGACAACAAATTATTTCTATTTCAGAATTATAAACAGAATTTGGGCTGTCCGATTATGATTTAAAAAAAATATGCATTATACAGTTTAATGTTACGAAATGTTAACTTTCAACACTTAGACCTAGACAGCAGAATTGATAATATAGTTGTGAAAATGAGGCAAAGATTATAGGTAAGATATATAAAATCTTGCAGGAAACCCATCAAACTAATAGTTTCTTGGAAAAAAAATTCAGTATCGGAACCAAGGTCTCAAAAGGACTAATATTAGTTTAAGTTGGGGTGAGTGCTAAAATGTAACCAAGGAAATTACAGAAAAATTAAATCTTAGATTAATTCAATATAAGATTATGAAAAGATTTTATTTTACAAGAGACAAAATAAATAAATGTTATAGTTCAAATGCAGATTCATTTCTCAAGTGCGAAATACAAGAATACTTAATTATCTAAAATTTTTTGGGATGTAAAAGAATTCAAGCATTATGGAAAGAAATTGAAACGGTCAATGGAAACCAAAATCACCAACCGATTGAGGTCACACCAAAAATCTAAGTAAACAATTGAAATCCCAGGCTGTTCCAACTTGTCTGAATATCATCGCGGCAACTCATAATGTGACTCAGTAGTGTATATGGCCCCCACATGCCTGTGTGCACTCCTAACATCATCTGGGCATGCTTCTAATGAGATGGCGGATGGTGTCCTGGGGTGATCTCCTACCAGACCTGGATCAGGGCATCAGTTATCTCCTTGACAGTCTGTCGTCACTTGGCGGCATGTGATGCACCGATGCGAAATGTCCTAGAGATTCTCAATTAGATTCAGGTCTGGGGAACGGGAGGGCCAGTCAATGGCATCAATACCTTCAAACTGCCTAGACCCTTTGACCACGAGGCCGGGCATTGTCCTGCACCAGGAGGAACATAAGTTCTGATGACGGGTCTGAGAATTTTATCCCGGTATCTAACAGCAGTCAGGGAATCGTTGGCTATCATGTTGATATCTGTATGACCCTACAAGTATAGGCCTCCCTAGACCATCACTGACCCACCACCAATTTGGTTATGCTGGAGGGTGTTGCAGGCATCATAGCATTACGTTCTGTGACTCCAGACCTTTCACGTCTGTCGTGCTCAGTGTGAAACTACTCTCTTCTGTGTGAAGAACCAGAATTGGCAGGTCAATGGAGGACCTGCCAATTCTGGTATTCTCTGGCGCATGCCAAATGAGCTGCATGGTGATGGGTATTGAACACAGGTCCCACTAGAGAACATTCGGACTTCATGCCATCTTAGGGCTATGGCAATGCTCCTCTTGAGCAAGGAGCAGATACTGGTCCTGCTGCTGGGTTGTTGCCCTTTTATGGCTCTGTCTAGGTCTCCTTGTGTAATGGCCTGTCTCCTGATATCTACTTCATGCTCTTGAGACTACACCGTGTTCCAAATTATTATGCAAATTTTATTTTACACTGATTTTCCTAAATAGTCATGTAAATGGCAGTCAGTATAATTTTCAAGTCACCAACCATTAAGTCAAATTTCATTGAACAAACCACACAATAAAAACAGTATTTTTTCAAAATTAAAAACTCAAAATGTATTATAATGCACAACAGGTTTTTAAAACATTTTAGATATTGTAAAGAACTAAAAATGGTCATTTGTAGAATTTGCAGCATTAGGAGGTCATATTTACAGAAATCCAAAGCTATTTCAAGCTTCTTCTTTGATATCACCTTTACAATTATTGCGTCTATTGAACTTAAACGAAGTTTATGGAGAGTTTCTGCTCGAATTTCTTTGCAGGATGTCAGGATAGTCTCCCACAGCCGCTGTTTTCATGCCAACTGCCTCCCACCTTCATAGATTTTTTGCTTGAGGATGCTCAAAAAAAAAATTGCAATACTGTTGAGGTCAGTGGAGGATGGGGGCCACACCATGAGTTCATCTCTTTTTATGCCCATGGCATCCAATGACACAGAGGTGTTCTTTGCAGCTTTAGATGGTGCATTGTCATGCATGAAGATGATTTTGCTATGGAAGGCACATTTCTTGTATTTGTTCCATGGAAGAAACTCTGTAAACTTTGCTACGGTCATTTTCACACCTTCAGGGACGCTAAAGGGGCCTACCAGCACTCACCCCGTGGTTCTGGCCCAAAACATGGCTCTGCCACCTCATTGATGATGTCGCAGCCTTATTGGGACATGGTGGTCATCCACCAACCATCCACAACTCCATCCACCCAAGTAAAAAAAAAGTATATTTAAATGTACTTGAAATGTATTTTATATATCCTAAATATACTTCTAATATATTATTTTGATATATATATTTTGTATATATATTTTAATTGAAGTATTTTTGTATACTTCAAATATACTTAAATGTATTAAATACATACTTATGGTTAAACACAAGTATACTAGAAGTATAATTTAAATATACTTTTTTTTTTACTTGGGCATCTGGACCATCCAGGGTTGCATGGCACTCATCGGTAAATTAGTTTTCATGTATTTCTTGGTCCACCGCAACTGTTTCTGCTTGTGAGCATTGGTTAGGGTTGGCGAATAGTAGGTTTATACACAACTGCAAGCCTCTGGAGGATCCTATACTTTTGAGGTTTGCAGTACTGCAGAGGCACCAGAAGCTTCAAATACCTGTTTGCTGCTTTGTAATGGCTTTTTAGCTGCACTATTAATCCAATGGATTTGTCTGGCAGTAACCTTCCTCATTGTACCTTCATCTGCACAAACCCGTCTGTCCTCTGAATCAGCCACAAATCTCTTCACAATACAATGATCACGCTTATGTTTTTGTGAAATATTTTATGTTTTCATACCTTGTCCAAAGCATTGCACTATTTGACGCTTTTCCGCAGCAGAGATACATTTTCTTTCCCATATTGCTTGAAACCTGTGTTCTGCTTAGTAATGTGGAACATCCTTCTTAAGTAGTTTTCCTTTAATTGGGCTCACCTGGCAAACTAATTATCACAGGTGTCTGAGATTGATTTCAGTGATCCAAAGAGCCTGGAGACAGAACACCATCCATGAGTTTGATTAAAAAACTAAATATTTAATGTTTATGACACTTAATTCCAATTTGCATAATGATTTGGTATGCGGTGTACACAGGGACACAGCAAACCTCTTTGCAACAGCACATATGTATGCGACATCCTGGAGTTGCTAGACTATCTGTGGAACCTGAATGGGCTGCAGATACTTTCTCATGCTACCAGTAGTGACAAAGACACTAGCAAAACTCAAAGCTGAAGAAGAATCAGTCCGGAAGGACAAGGAGAGAGCAGTCTGTGACCGCCACCTGTAAAACCAGTCCCTTTTTAGGGTTTGTCTTGCTGTTACTTTTCCAGTGCAACTGTTGTCACTTTGCACCAAAACAGGTGACATTTGATTCAAAATCGCTTATGCTTCCTAACTGGACAGATTGATATCCTTGAAGTTTAATTGACTCAGTGTTATATTGTGGTGATTGTGCGTTCCCTTTGTTTGTTTTTTTGCAGTGTATGTCATAGTCAACATGCATGAAAAATGTGTGTACGTGGTGTGAGATGTTATTGTTTAGACTTCCACTTGACTCTTCTAATGAACAAGTTGAATCCTCATTTCACTTTGGTTCAGATTTATACATTTATTGCACACTTCCTCATGCCAAACTGGGTACTCGGTAGGCTAATCTGGATGAGCTATGGTAAATCACATGCTGTTAATGTTAAATATTTGTAGATAAAAATTGCCAGTCCTTTGAAAGTTTCTAGTTCATTTTGTGATGAGACTTTAGTTTGTATCACAAATTAGGGGTGAACTATTGGCTGTATAGGTTGGTGAATTAGGGGTGAAGTAGGTCAGTAACTTGCCTCAGCCACCTGGCATTTGAGTTTGCAATTAAAATACATCTCTGATTTTGAAAGCTACACCCTCCTCCTTCTATGACTTTACATTGTTCCTTTGTCTAATTTCTCACAAACTGAAAGCTATTTAGAGATGATTGCCATCCATTTGTTTTACACCTAATTCATTCTAAAACTGCCAAAATCACATGCCTCCTAACATTGTTACCCAGCTGGCAATTATCTGGTCCCCAGGTGCTAAGCACCTCTCATTGAATGAATGCTGTCAATGGCTGAATGGCCAATAACCCCAGATAAAAGCTCTTTAGCCTTGGCTGCAAATTAACTAAGCAACATGCATCATGTACTAATACATTTTTCACTTCAGGCTTTGCAGTAAAATTACTGCCTATTATGTTTTTTTGGATTGTCACTGATTATTTTACAACTACGTCACTGATATCTCCCTCATGTAATTCAGTCTATATTACACTAATTCATTAGTAGTAAAAGAAAATATGTAATACAATAAAATCTGTGATCAAATTTTCCAATAAATATTATGAAATAATACATTTGCTTTGTAGAACAATTTAATATTTGATATGTGCATATGTGACAGGGTGATGGAAAACTATAGCCTAATCATTCAAATTTCAGCTTTTCAGCTCTGTCCTATGAGGAAACATATAATAAAATGTATTTATAATTTACAATGCTACCATAAGGCAGATGTTTTAAAATCACAGTGGGGCAATTGTCAGGTTTTCGGGCATTATTCATGCACTATTAGAAATAACATACAGATTCTAAGTTGTTGCAGTAGTAGTATGCATACAATGATTACAACTACTTCTTTCCTATCATTTTCCTATGTCTGGCATGAAAAACGGATGGAACACCATAAGTATGAGATGTTATAATTCATCTTGGGCTGTGAAACTGTAAGTATTTACTTAGAATATATTTCATTATGTACTTATATTTTTTTGGGTTTGCAGGAAATAAAATGAGAATGTCTTTTTTCTTGTTCATACAATTAGGGCTGTGCCCAATTAAGAATTTATTTGGTCGACCAAGACACGACTGATCTCTCTTAAAATTGACTAGTCAAATTCTCTTTATAATTTTTTCATAAATGTTATGCAATGTTTTTAATGAAACCATTTTGTTTTATGCTTTACAGCACTGTTCGAAGTAAATACTATTATTATTAAGTAATATCGATGTAGTACAAATAAAAAATGTTTTTTAACATGCAAATAAGAAGAGCAAGTCAATTAAATGGCAAATGCTGCAGCCTTTTTCAGAACCACAGACAGCGACATTCACTGTGGGAAAATGTTCAGCATGCCCCTTTACAATCCATGGCAAATGAATGGGGAACTGTGGCACAGAGAAAGAATGGCTGTCTTGGCCGGACAAAATAATGTCATTCGATGGGATATCTTAAACCTAGATTAATTCAAATAAACCTGCAATTTGACTTTGTCTTTGGTGAATAACAATGTTTTTTGTGATTAGGTCATTCCAAATTAATACAGCCAAAGTCGACATACAGTAGCCTAAAACTTCTATGCAGATGTCAAGAAGTATTTATATAAAGCCTCACATGTTAGTATGCACCTAAATAAGCAAAACTTACCATATATTCTTGTGTAAGTTGATCTCGTGTATAAGTTGAGGGCAGTTTTTTGACCAACAATTATGAAATATACTATTACTCGTGGATAAGTCGAGGGTAAAATTTGGGGTTATGAAATTGTGAATTTTATAATTTTGTCAGATGTTTCCTAGAAGCAGTCGCTGCACTGTATAGCTACTAAACTAAAAGCTTGCATATAAATAATGTCACCATAATCAAGGACGGACATAAGTGGCCTGAATAATTTGTCTTCTGTGAGGAGATAACAAACAAGCCCTGTTTCTATTAAAGAACCCTAAATTAAATTTTATTTTTTTATTAAGTTCAGTTACATGCTTTTTAAAAGAAGGCCTATCATCTAACCATAAACTTAGATATACCTGGAAACCTGTTCAATTGGAGTAACATCCAAGGTAGTAAGTACAAAAGTATTTCTTATGCAGAATTTTGACTTAGACAAAATAAAAAATAAAAACATTTATTTTCTTAGCATTTAATCCAGTTTAAATAGATATTTTAAAAGATCTCTGTAGAATCTTAAAATCAGACTCCAACTTCACTAAAGCTTGCTCGGCTGATGGGGCAACAGCGTACAACACTGTGTCATCTGCATACAAAAAACTTTTCCCAATCTACCAGCCACTCTGGCGGGTGAATTGTACAACATATGATACGTTTTTCAGTTTTTTTTTATTTGGCTACTTTAAGCATTACTTGTTTCGGATTGGAGATAAACGCGTTGGACAAAAATGCGGGAGCTTACTCATTAACCATGAAAGACGCACTTCTGTCGAGTTGCATATTTGATTGGTTTTCGCGGAGCTAGTCTATGAGAACTCGAGCTGAGCTGTGGTACCATAAACATAGTGCGGTATAAAAGAAAAACAAATCAATTTAGTACCCAGTATTAAGCTCGAGGAGGCTAGATTAAGTCAATATAGAAATTATCATGGACAAAACGTGTATATTTACAGATATGGGGAAGTTGATGTGAATGTGTTATGATTTTATGTTATCGAAAAAAGAAAATCACACACAAACAGCACGGAATGCTAAACGCTCATTGGATGATTCAGCTGTCACTAAAATTACTCGTTTAGTCTGCGATAATGAGTAGATTCTGATAAACGCCGCTCTCGTTTTACCAGAGACATTTACACGCGCAAATTCCAACTCCTCAACTGTCCCTTAGTTTATTAACAACAGGTTAATTCAAGTATCTTACATCGCCATAATATGGTTTCTTATTATATTTAATGTTGTATCATGATTCGTTTCATTATTGAAGAAGCACTTGCAACTTTGATGGGGGTCAGATAGCTCAGTGGTTAGGGAGTCGGACTAGTAGTCAGAAGGTTGCTGGTTGGATTCCCTGCTGTGCCAAATGTTGTTGTCTTTGGGCAAGGCACTTCAACCTAAATTGCTCCAGGAAGAATGCCCCTGTGTTTAATGTACTGTAAATCACTCTGGATACGAGTGTCTGCTAAATGACTAAATTGTAAATGTAGTGTTCCTGTAGTTACTGTAAATCACTCTGAATAACAGTGTCTGCTAAATGACTAAATTGTAAATGTAGTTTTCCTGTAGTTACTCTAAATCAATCTAGATAAGAGGTTCTGCTGAATGACTAAATTGTAAATGTTTGACTTAAATGTAAATCATTTAACCAATGCTTTGATATTTTTATTAGTAATCCCAGATGTTTTCCAAACAGATTATTATAAACTGAATTTAAAAATGTGTAAATATTGTGGCGTATGTCAGGTGTTACAACAGTAAAGTTTTACACCTATCAAAGTTGAAATTGCCTACTGTTGCATATGTGATTTAAAAGTAGCTGACTAAAATATGGTATTTGGACAATTAGCTAACAGATTAGCACAATAGGTCAATTATCTGAAAATTATTCACCTCAGACTTGTCTTCACTAAATGTCCCTTTAGTAATTGACCTATATTAATATGTATTCATAGTGAATTTAATGTATTGAAGCAATATAGAATATAGTAATGTTTTCTTTTATGTATTTGAATTTGGGAAAAAGTGGCTGGTAAAATTTCGGCATCCACCAGCCATTGTGGCTGGTAGACAAAGTTAATTTCCCTCCCTGGTTTAGGATCATTGTCCTGCTGAACAGATTAAAAATGTTCTGGCACTACACAGAGTTCATGATGTCATGTATCCTAACAAAGTTCCCAGGGTCTTTGGAGAAAAAAACAGGCCCACAACATCACAGAACCTCCACCATACTTAAAGGACCATTCCAGAGTAAATACAAATATTTAATATAGTTTTTAAAAACATTAGTCTAGAGTGATTTATGTCATTTACACTGCTGTTTCTGCAAAAAACAGCAGAGAGTACAGTTTGTGCGCTTCTGTTTCCGTTTTCTTGAAATACCACAAGATCCAGTATTCAGTGCAATCTTTGTGTCATTTCCCTGCGAGTCACTTTGGTGATGTTGAGTCTTGCACAAGCTACAAGCTATTAGGGCTGGAACGATATGAGAAATTAAACCGAAATCGCAACACAGATGCACAAACCTGTGTCGTTGTGTGAGAAGGCAGAATCACAACACAACCCCTCCAACTCCCAGAGTTATCCTTCCCGTCCAGATCCAATACTACCACGTCTTTATACTACTATTAGTATTATTTGAAGTTAACATCATAAAAATATGTATACCTAGACCACAAAACTAGTTGAGGATAAATTCTTTAATTTTACCTGTAAGCATACTCCATCTACGTGTCATGTGACTACCTTTACAATCATGTGACGCCTGCAAATGTTGAGCTAGTTGAAGAACGTGTGTAAACATGGCAACAAACCCAGAGATTGCGGACCCTCCCAATACATTTAAGTCAGCAGTATGGCACATTTTGACTACCTGGTGGAGGAAAAGAAGGGCAATCGTGTAGTCGACAAGACCCATTTAATTTGTGTTTTAAAAAGTGTTTTAAGAAGCTTCCCCAAGTGAACAGTAACACGTCCAACATGCAGATGCCTATCCTATGGCACCATCCTGAAATCAATTTAGCTAGAGCACAGAAAACAATCCAACAACAGCAGCCTACATTGTGTAGTTTATTTCAAGCAAAGTATCCAGACAATTCAGATCGAGCACAAAAAATTACTAATGGAATTTGAATTTTTATTGCACTGGATATGCACCCCTTTTCGTTTGTTGAAAATGAGGGGTTCAAGTTTTTAGTTAGTGTGCTTGTGCCCTGTTATGCATTACCAAGCCGGGCCCATTTCTCTGAAAATGTGCTACCAAGAAATCTGGAGAAAACAAAGGCTAAGGAGGAGGAAGTCCATTGCAATCACCACCAATGCATGGATGTCCCGTGCCACAGACAGCTATATGACCATAACCGCACACTATATTACGGGCAATTGGCAAATGGCAAACCCCATTCTCCAAACGCACAGTGTATGATAGCCATACAAGCGACCATTCATCAAGAATACTTAGAGGCTGTGATAGATTGGAAGATCAGCAGATCAAACGTTCCTGTGACAACAGACAACGCCAGAAATATTGCCAATGCTGTCAACTCGGCCATATACGATGCCTTGCTCACACTGTTAATCAGGCTGCGCAGAGCGGGATGAGTGTTCACCAGATGTCCCGACTCCTCTGCAGAGTGAGGAAAGTGGTTACGTTTTTCCACCGCAGGACAACAGCTGTAGCTGTGTTGAGGAGAAACAGGTGATGCTACAGCTGCCATTACACTAGCTGGTCCAGGATGTGGCTACTAGGTGGAAATCGAGCCACGACATGCTCCAATGCTACCTTGGGCAGCACACTGCTGTTTTCTCAGCATTAACAGACAAGAGTGTCAAGAAGAACATTAAAGACATCATCACATGAGCACTGCACTAGAACCCCAATTCAAATCTCTACCTTTCCTTAATGAGACCACCCATGACACAATCTTCAAGAGTCTGAGAGAATTCGCCACTTCAGATTTTCCTTATTTTTGGTTTCGGTCAAACTGCCTTTTGAACGGGAGTGATTGGGGCACTAATATGATAGCATCAAAATCACTATTTTTCAAACACTAAGAAGGTTAGACACAAATTGCTCGAACATTGTTTGTGTACACAAACTTTATTAAAAAGAAAGGTTTAGTACAACTCACCTTAGCAGTTTGTGTTTCTGGTGGCTCCCATTTTGCCAGTCACGGTAGGCTTACTAGGCTAACATATTTCATTTTCAGAGACCCATTTATAATCAATCCATCACACTGTATGCTATTTCTTGATATTTAAAAAATATGAAAAAAGGTAGCTAGCGATAGATGGATGAACAACCCAAACCGTTATGTATGCCAACGTGCAGCACTTTTACGGTTAAGCTCTTGCATTGCGACGTACACAGTGACGTAACAACGTCGTTCTCTGCGCTCTCTAGTATGTGGAAAAACAAATAGGGTCTGAGAAGGTTTGCAAGTTGAACCAACTGTGAACCAGCCCCAGTTCAGAACCAGAGCCAGCTTTGGTTGAAAAGTTAATCAGTGTCAGTGGAGTCAAATCTACTTGTGTGGTGGAAGGACAACCAGAACCAGTTCCCCCATTCAGCCAAGTTGGCTAAAAGTTGCCTTGGAATCCCAGCCACATCCATTATTCCGCCATGATGGTGTTTCTGAAGAATTTTCAACTCCCTTAAATCAACTCCACAATGAGTTTGGTTTTCTTAAAAGAAAACATTTTAACATTTCCTTGTGGTTTAGTACAGACAGCAAGCCGCAGTTACCTCAGTGTGAAACAGTAGCAATTTACATTGTAGATGCAGAGAACTTCAATAAGAATTTTCAACATGTTCGAAAGTGTTACAGCTTTGGTCATTTCATGTTTTTACTTAGGTATATTGTTAATTATTGGTATAGTTACAGCCCTATTAGCTAGTAATAACACAACAAACTTTTAACATTTTACAACCGATCCCAATATACCCAATATAATCCGATAGCTATATTCTAGGCGTGGTACGGTTCACAAAACCCACGGTTTGGTTCGTATCACGGTTTTAGGGTCACAGTTTTCGGTTCTGTATGGTTCTTGTTTTCTTTTTATCTTAACACTCCAGAAATATACTTCAGCATATGATATATAGCTTAATTATCCATAATTTAGGATACAGTATAAAAAATAGTTATATCATGTAATCATCTACAAATGGATTTTGACTTGACTTTAAGCAAATTATTGGGAGCTAGGTGAGATTTTGATACAGCAAGAGGGAAGACGTTGATGATTTCAACAAGCTTTATAACAAAAATATATGTGACAAGACCTGCACGTCGGCTCGCCACCTCTCAAAATCTGACGAAAATCTTTTAAACTGACTTTTATCGATCTGAAATGACGACAGACCCAGCAACTGTATGGGCTATTTCTCACTTAATTTTTTTTCAGAAACACGTTTCAGTGTTTATTTTCATAAAATCCAATCAGCTGCCATGTGTTGCTTTTATTATGCTGACACGCTCATCCCACTCGTAATTTCTGGTAAGTGTTTTAACACAGGTGTTAAAAGTGTTCACAATGGCATTAAGTGGTTTGTGCACATTAGCAGTTTACTGAAGAACTGTGCGACACGCATGTTTTTTTCATGAACTGTACCGCCCCTACTATATTCCCTATCTTGCTTCAGTAGGTACAGATTTAATCAAAATCTGTCACCAATACATTTCAAAATGAAGTTGAAATTATCACAAATTTGCACAAAATGAGACAATACTAAATCACCTATACTCTTACACAAGGTAGCTAATTTTATGTCTTTTCAACTGATACTTTGAATGATTACTACTCACCGAGTTGATCGATACTTACATCACCTATCTAGTTAACATTCATACATGCTATTCAGTCAACCTTCTTTATTCATTTTAGGTCACAGTCATCAAAGTATTTAAACAAAAAAAATCTAATGATTATCTGTTAGTGTTACACAGCCAGGCCCTGACTGGTTTGTCCATATAATAAATAGAATATTTCCAAAAACCTTGGTTTTCAGCAGGAGCCCTTACCATATTTCTACCTCACTTTATTCCAGCTCAAATGTATGGTTGGATATAACCAATCAATAATACTTGATCAAAGTTTTTTTTTTCTTTAACCAGGTAAGCACGTTGAGAACATTTTCTCATTTGAGGCGGCGACCTGGCCAAGATAAAAGCATTGAGGTACAGACAACGAGAAGTTACACACAAAATTACGAGACAAGGAGTGTACAATGAATAGTAAAAACAGAAAATAAAAACAGTGAATGTATAATAAATAATACAGTGTGCAGGTCAAACAATTAGGCATTTGTACAAGTAGTGGTGATACAATGAGGTAGGTTGGTGAATACAGTCGCTTGGCGCTGTACAATACAGATAACTATAATTACTTCTAACTATAGTTAGAATAAGAAAAACATGAAGAGTAGGGGCTGAGGTAGATGGGTACAATTGTTGAGGTACAAAGTGGCTGTGCATAAATAACACTATGGTGTGTGGCATAATGACCGGGACTGTGGGAGGTGGAGTGTGCAAAATATACAGAGACAGCTATGCTGGTTAGATTGTGCAAAGTGTATAACGACAGAAGAGGGTTGGGTGGGATTAACATGTGCAGTGGTCTAACAGTAGATTAGTTAGTAGTGCTTTGAAGGTGGTTAGCGGGACAATGGAATCAAGCTTCAGGGATTTTTGTAGAAAATTCCAATGATTAGCAGCAGAGAATTGGAAGGAGAAACGGCCAAAGGAGGTGCAGGCTTTAGTGGCAACCAGAGTTAACCGATTATTAACCAATAACTGGTAAGATTATAAGATTCAATTGGCTTTAAATAAATAAAAATATTGACGAGTGTCTGTAACCCGTTAAATATACAAACATTTTTTTTCACGTATTTGTTTTAATGTCTAAACAGCATACAGAACAGATCAACAACAGCTGCCGGGTGCACCAGGTTTTGCGTATAAGTTCACTCGGGTGCAAGTCCACACTAAACGATACGATGAAACTAGTTAGTTTCATACTAAAGCTGTGTTGATGTTTGGTTTCACCAAACTACACTGGTGTAAAGTCCACACCAACCAAAATATTGTAGTAGAAAATGTGTCGTAGACGTTTTCACTTTCTGTTTTCAATGAAAGGAAAGTAGCCTTGATGCAGTGTTTACCGAGTTGTCAAATTATAGAATGAAAACAGTCGGTGACAATCTGGAACAATGTTGTTACTTACAGGAGGCCTACTGCAAATAAGGGCTATATTTCATTAAAACAAAACAAAATGTTAAAGCTTGCTATGCGTTTTTTACTAACTATACAATATCTGCAGAGCGCACCCATTTCATTGAAATTACCATTACAGTCCTCTCTGAAAATAAAGTGCGTGTTGTCAATCACTGTGTGTGTTGTTTTTAAGGTAACATTATTTTGTCGGCTATAATGCATCAGGAGCATGATGAATTATAGCCGATAAAATAATATATGCTTCCCAATACGATAGCGTTATACGTTTCTGTACATGAAAAAATGAAAGCGCAAGTTAATATTGCACAGTCATCATAAATTACCAAGAATTGTCATTTTAAATGAAGAACGCGTTGCAGACGCAAAACAGACAGCCGGTATATTTCGCTCCTTATTACCTCCCCACTTATTATCTCCCCACCTTATAAAACGAAGTGCCAGGCTCTGGTTGCGTGTGTCAACGTGCCACGTGATTTAACTAATATAGGCTATATATACGTAAAAACTAAAAAAACTTCTTAACCGTTTAACTGATAGTATTAAATCGGTCAAATGTTTTACTTTCGGTTAACGGTTAAACGGTCAATATGAGCATCCCTAGATGATAACAGTGTGTTAGATGCCGGGTGTGTAGGGAAGGCCAGCCAATTAGAGTATAGAGACTACAGTGGTGGGTGCTATATGGAGCATTGGTGACAAAACTGATGGCGCTGTGGTACACAACATCTAATTTCTGAAGTAGAGAGTTTGATGCAGATCTGTAAATTACATCACCAAAAGTCTAGTATTGGGAGGATGGTCATTTTAACAAGGGCAAGTTTGGCTGGAAAGGTGAATGAGGCTTTATTATGAAATAGGATGCCAATCCTGGACTTAATTTTTGATTGGAGCTGGTTGATGTGGGTCTGGAAAGAGTGAAGAGTCTAACCAGATACCTAGGTATTTGTAGTGGTCTACATATTCCAGCACAGACCCGTCAAGTGTGGTGATATTTGGTGGGCAGGCAGGTTCAATGTGTGATCGTTTGAAGAGCATACATTTCGGTTTACTAGGATTTAAAAGTAGTTGGAGGCAACGGAAGGAATGTTGTATTTTATTAAAGCTTACTTTAAGGTTTTTTAACACAGAGTCCGACGTCGGGCCAGATGTATAAAGAATGGTGTCATCTGCATACAGGTGAATCTTAGTCACCTGCAGCGAGAGCAACATCATTGATATATACAGAAAACAGAGTCGGCCCGAGAATTGAACCCTGAGGCACCCCCATAGAGACAGCCATAGGTCTGGAGATTAGGCCCTCTGTCTGAGAAATAATTAGCGAACCAGGCTAGGCAGTCAGTAGAAAAACCCAGGTTCTTTAATCTATCAATGAGGATGATGTGATTGACAGAATCAAAAGCCTTGGCCAGGTCAATAAAGACTGTTGCACAGTAGTGTCTATGGTTGATAGCGGTTATGATGTCATTTAGGACCTTGAGTGTGGCTGAGGTGCACCAACGACCGGCTCAGAAACCAGATTGCATGTCAGTAAGGCTGTGGTGCGATTCGAAATGGTGGATAATTTGTTTATTAATAAGGGTTTCAAAGATTTTAGAGAGGCAGGGCAGGATGGAGATTGGTCTGTAGCGATTTGGGTCTAAACTGTCCCCCCCTTTGAATAGAGGGATTACTGCAGCAGCTTTCCAGTCTTTAGGGATCTCTGACGAATCAAAGGAGAGGTTGAAAAGGCTGGTGATGGGAGTAGCGATAATTACCGCAGACAGTTTTAGGAAGGAGGGGTCCAGATTGTCTAGTCCAGCCGATTTGAACGGGTCAAGATTTTGCAGCTCCCTGAGAACATCAGCTGTCTGGACATGGGTAAAGGAGAACCGTGGGCGTCTTTGGGTGGGGGCTGCATAGTGTGGAGAGCTATTATTTAGGGTGGGATTTGCCAGATGGAAAGCACGACCTGCCATGCTTATTGAAGTTCTCAACCATGGAGGACTTATCGGTGGTGACAGTATTATCTAGTCTTAGGGCTGTGGGCAGCTGTGCGGAGGTGTTCTTATTTTCCATAGACTTTACTGTATCCCAGAACTTTTAGAATTAGTGCTGCAGGTAGAAAATTGCCGGTCGTGGGGGTTGTTCGACACTAAAGCGGTACGCCACAGAATGTTTTTATGCTGGTTAAGTGCGGTGAGTTCTGGAGTGAACCACGGACTGTATCTACTCTTAGTTCTGAACTTTTTATAATGGGCATGTTTGTTTAGAACGACAAGAAAGGCATTCCTAAGGAATGACCAGGCGTCCTCTACTGAAGGGATAAGGTCGATATCCTTCCAGGGTACCTGGGCTAAGTCAAATAGGAATGCCTGTTCGCAAAAATGTTTTAGGGAGCGTTTGACAGTGATTAGGGATGGCCTTTTAACTGCAGACCCGTTACGGACGTAGGCAATGAGACAGTGATCGCTGATGTCTTGGCTGAAGACACCGGAGGTGTATTTAGAGGGCATATTATTTAGGGCAATATCTATGAGTGTGCCCTTGTTTGTGGATTTTGGGTTGTACCTGGTGGGTTCATTGATGATTTGCGTGAGATTTAGGGCATCTAGTTTGGACAGTAAATTGTGTGAATAATTAAGCATATCCCAGTTTACTACAGTTTACTAGTCACCTAACAGTAAAAACTCTGAAGATAAATGGGGTGCAATCAATTCAAAGCGGTTATCTAGGGCACAACTGGGCGCAGAGGGGGGTCTGTAACAGGTGGCTACCGTGAGGAAATTGTTTCTAGAAAAGTTAATTTTCAAAAGTAAGAGCTCAAACTGTTTCACAGAGCACTGTAAAAAGAGCACTGTAAAAAGATAACAGAGCACTGTAGTGCCTGTCTGCAGTAGAGTAGGACTCCGCCTCCTTTAGTGGTCCTGTCTTGACGGTAAATATTATAATTAGGGATAGATACTTCCGAATTTTTGGTGGGTTTCCTAAGCCAGGATTCAGACACGGCTAGGATATCAGGGTTAGCTGAGTGTGCAAGGGCAGTGAATAAATCCAATTTGGGAAGTAGGCTTCTGATATTAATATGCATGAACCTAAAATTTTTTGCTGTTGCAGAAGTCTACGTAAGAGAGCACCTGGGGGGTGGGGATGGCATTGTTGGTTGGCGGACCAGGGTTCCTTTTAACGTCCCCAGCTGAACAGAGTAAAAGCTGTATGAGAGTTCGGCAGAATGCCTTGAGAATGGGGTGTTTAGAGCATTGGGTGGGATGAATGAGTGGAGCGAATTTCTGGGCATGGTTAAATAGTTTCATTGCCTGGTGGGCAGATAAAGATATAGTGAGGTGAATGTGTATAGGGGGTGGCCCAAGGTGTTTAGTTAGAAAGAGTGCGGCAGCATCTCTATGGGAGCTGGTTAGAACAGATAGGTTAGTAAGGGTCTCTGAGTTTCTCTTATTTTTTATTTATTTTTTATTTTCTCGTGTTTTTCTGTACAGCACTTTGGATCCACTTGTGGTGCTGAAAGTGCTATATAAATAAAGTTGAGTTGAGTAAGAGGGGGGAGGGACAGGTTTTTGGGCGAAACGGAGGGCGACTAGGTGATCTACAATATAATAGAACCATAAGGGTCAATCCAAATAGCAAAAAACAAGGCATATTGACAGGAAGTGCACAGACGTTGACTGAGTGAGAGATTAAAAGTAAAACAGATACAAAGAGAACCAGTCAGAAATTAAGTTTCTGATGGTGCTTCGCAAAAACTGTGTGCACGCTGTGTAAATGGTTAATCGAACAGGGTTACCATCTGGAGAATGGGGCCTCCTGTAGAAGGTTAAAAATATACATGTGTATAGTGATGAACAGGGTTACCATCTGGAGAATGGGGCATCCTGTAGAAGGTTAAAAATATACATGTGTATAGTGATGAACAGGGTTACCATCTGGAGAATGGGGCCTCCTGTAGAAGGTTAAAAATATACATGTGTATAGTGATGAACAGGGTTACCATCTGGAGAATGGGGCCTCCTGTAGAAGGTTAAAAATATACATGTGTATAGTGATGAACAGGGTTACCATCTGGAGAATGGGGCCTCCTGTAGAATGTTAATAATATACATGTGTATAGTGATTATGGAGTCCAAATATGTATATAATCAGAGAGTAGTGAAGAATAGGTCCGAAGTAGAAGTTGTCCAGCTCTTCAGGTATTTTCTCACTTGCACTTGCCATTGTTGAATAGAAAATTGTGCTCTAACTCTTCATATATAGCTATATAGCTATTTAATAGCAGAATGACAACAGATAAGGAAATCCACTTAGCACCTCCCGTGAGTCTAGCTGTAGTTTAAAAAAAATTATACCAGTTACTTCACTGGCATAGAATTCACAAACTTATGGTGGCAGGTTAGTTACTTCAGAATGCTTTGAAAAGGGGTTTCAACATGACAATGAAAACTATTTTGGGGTGTTAGGTGTCTGGAGTGTCCCTTTGAGCAGGGCACGTTGAGAATAGTTTCTGATTTGAAATGGCGACCTGGCCAAGATGAAAGTAAAGGTGCAAAAAGACACAGTTACATAAGAATTACACAAGGGAATGAAAATGGAATTTAAAAACACTAGGTGTGAATCTTCAGCTTAAACGTTGTAGGTATAGTTACAGTTGGGGGGGGTCAACATGTGCAGTGATCAGACAGAAGCTCTGAAACTTGGGAGTTAAAGGAAATGAGGGACACATTTTTCACAATGTTTCTGATGGCGGGTGGACAAGTGCAACTGTGACTTTGGACATCCTGAGTCCGCTGGTACAGTAGACTGTATTAGCTGCCCATATGTGATTGCAGGACCCCAGGAAGGGAAGTTCACCTTTCTGTGTGTTGAGGTTTTACTAGTTAGCCCTTCAGGCCTCACTCCTTCTGCCTGTCCTGTCTCGGGGGCTGTTTGCTTCTCAGTGTGCTTAGTTGGTGGTTCACTTGGAACAGATCAGGCACAACCTGCAGCCGTTAGGCTATTTCACCAAGTCAACCCTGAACACAGCAGCCATCTGTTCACAAACCAGCGAGTGAGCATTGACTCGGTTCACATTTTGTCTCTGTGTTTCTGTCTTTGTCTGTTTGAACTGGATCACTTTGTGTGTTTGTGAGTGAACTTCTTAGATCCACAGTGCTAGGTAATTGGGTAAGGAAGCAAAGTTAAATGTAGGCTGAGAGATAGTTAGGTGTGTGCTCAGGAGGCAGGAGGGTAGTAGGTAAGACAGATGAGGGCGTTTAGGGAGCACTCTGGTTTTCTCTTGGTGACAGAGCCTGTTGCCATGGAGCTGGGCCTACCATTGGCGGGCACTTGGGCCAATCAGAGAGCACCACAGTCTGTTTCATCATTGAGAATTTTTCTCTCTTCATCTCCCTGGCATGTATCTTTCTCTCACACACTCTGTCATTTTCTTTCACTCTGCCTCCCCCTTCCCAAACTAAAATAAGTGTAAAAATGACATAACAATTGATTTCGGAGTAAGACCAGTTTCCAGAATTTGTTATGAGGCAAGAGGTTCATTTAATAACCTCACAACATGCGTTTTGCTATAAATTTAACAAATTAATGATTTCATTTCTCATGTAAGAAACACTTGGATGCAAAGGCACCAAGGAAGACAAAGTATGAAAACCAGCTTTTTTATATTCTTATTTTTAGGAAATTATATCGACTTAATCCATGTGGTGTTTCAAAGGGGACACATCCGTAACTACCACATTTAACCATAAACCTCTGAGATGGAAATCAGTTTTTCTAATGAGTACTGGCAAGATGCACATATAAGCAGTGTATGCTTATTTATGCTTAATTTCATTCCAGCACTGTACTTATCTGCAGTGGTGACACACTCTTAGGTGTTGTTGTCTTTATCTTATGTAGCTGAGAATTGTTGAAGTTAGTAGGCTGATTATTATAATTTTTTTCTGTCTGTTTCTTCTGTTTTTGTTTCTCTGTCTCTGAGAATCTCCTCCCTGTCATTCATAATAACATGATGTGACATCCACCTTGCTTCTGACCTCTCAATGTTGTCCATTGTCCATGGCTCTCTATCTTTGTCTCTATATCCTGACCTGCAACACTCTTCTCTGTCATAGAGGATTCCCCTGTTTTGCCCCTCCTTTCTCTCTCATCGCCCACTTTCTCTCTGCAAAGTGTTTTTTCTCTCTGAATGTGTCCTCTTATATAGTCAGCTTGCTGACGCCATCCTCCTCTCTGTGAAGCCCACTCACTCCTGTGGGATGTGCTCAACTCTGACTCATTCTCCCCCCGCCTTCCACCACCTCTGACTGTCTCACTGTCTTGGTCTCTCGCTCTCTCGTCCTGCCTGCCTGCCTCCTTTCCTGTTGAAAGAGGAAATTTAAAAATATTCCCTGTCTCTTCACTGCTACCCCATTTCCTAACTTTTTATTCTATTTTCAGACCACCTCTGGACACAGACCTCCATTCCTTTTCCTCTATCTGTTTTTAATTATCATGCGATTTATTGCATATTGTGACAGGCCTAGATACTTCACAAACACGTAAGTGTGATCATTGTACTGTGCAGAAATTTGTGGATGATTCAGAACACAGATGGCTTTGTGCAGATAAAGGCATAGTGAGGAATGATACTGCCAGAAATAAATTCAGCGAATTTAGAGAGCAGCTGCTAAAATGCCATTACAGAGCAGCAAACAGGTATTTGAAGCTGCTGGTGCCTCTGGGGTCCCATGAACCTAAACATTTAGGATCATCCAGAGGCTTGCATTTGTGCATAAACCTACTATTTGGGCACCCCTAACCAATGCTCACAAGCAGAAATGGTTGCAGTGGGCCTAGAAATACATGGAGACAATTTTTTTAAACAGTCTTGTTTACTGATAAGTGCCATGCAGACCTGGATGGTCAAGGTAGATGGACTAGTGGAGGGTTGGTGAATGGTCACAATGTCCCAATAAGCCTGTGTCAGCAAGGAGGTGGCAGAGTCATGTTTTGGGCAGGAATCATGTGGAGAGAGCTGGTAGGCCTTTTTAGGGTCCCTGAAGTTGTGAAAATGACCTTTGCAAAGTATATAGAGTTTCTGACTGACCACTTTCTTCCATGGTACAAAAAGAAGAACTGTGCCTTCCATAGCAAAATCATCTTAATGCATGAAAATGCACCAGAAGGCTGCAAAGAATAGCTTTGTGTCATTGTCTGCTAAGGGCATAAAAGGAGAGAAACCCATGGTGTGGCCCCCATCCTCCCCTGACCTCAACCCTATTGAGAACCTTTGGAGCATCCTTAAGCAAAAGATTTATGAGGATGGGAGGCAGTTTGCATGAAAACCGCAGCTCTGGGAGACTATTCTGACTTCCTGCAAAGAAATTCACACAGAAACTCTCCAGAAACTCCAGAAAGTTCAATGGATGTAAGAATTGTGAAGGTGATTTCAAAGAAGGGGTCCTATGTTAACATGTAACTTGCCCTGTTAAGATGTGTTTGAAATTGCTTTTGATTTCAGTAAATATGACCTCCTAATACTGCAAATTCAACAAATGAACATTTTCAGTTCTTTACAATCTATAAAAAGTTTTGAAACTCTTTTGTGCATTATAAGCTGGAACAATGGATTTTGAGTTTTTTATTTTTGAAAAAATACTGTTTCCATTGGGTGGTTTGTTCAATGAAATTGACTTATCCCCTAACGGTTGGTGACTTGAAAATTAAATTGTCATTTGCATCAACTATTTAGGAATATCAGTGCAAAATACAATTTGCATAATAATTTTGAATGCGGTGCACAACTGGGTCAAACCGGTGCAGCAATTCCATTCACCTTCATGTTTCATTCAGCTTCTTCTGCAGAGCTGTCTGCATGACAGACAGACAAACACCGGTTTCTATTTTCAAGTATGCATGCACACATCACTTATAAATCTCCCAACGGTCTAAGGCCAGCCATGTGATCACAGCTGCAGGTTATGAATTGTAAGTAGTAGGTGATGATAGGATACATTGTATCAGATCAAGGCTAAATAAGCTCCTTAAATTACCATAGTCGCGATGTATTCATTGCTCTTCTCTCGGTAGACAGCCTATTACCTAGACCATTGGTTCCCAACCAGAGGTTCTAAAAATCTTTGGGGTATGTGCCTTATGTTCTAAAATGTCTTACTAGTAAATTTCACATGAATCCATACTTCAGGCAATGCAAAAAATCCACAATTACACAAAATCTGTTAAAGATTTGTAAATAGTAAAATTGCTTAGGACATTGATGATAATCTTAATATGATTACAAACCTCTCAATTCAGAATGCTTGATAGATTTCCTGTGGGCTAAGTCTATGTCTACTATGTCATGATAGTCAGTGGTTCGTGCCTGACTAGGTTCTCTGACTTTCCCCAGCCCCCAGCACGAGGCAGCACAAATTGGCATAGTGCTGGCTAGGGCTGGGCGATATGGCTGACATGAATATCTCGATATATTTTGTAGCTTTAACGACTAAAGATCTATATCTCAATATTTAATTATTTTTAAAGTTTGGAAAATGTTCACACATGTAAATAAAAAAAGGAATTGTATTTAAAGTAAAATTAACAAGGAAGAATTGCACTTTCTTTGTCAAAGAGGTGTGCAAGACACAGATATTGTTTTGGAACATTTACCAATCTCATTTTAATATTCAAATCTATTATAGTAAAAGAATAATGCTCAATCATATTAGATGTGGTGAGTAAGTATGAAAAATAGAGCTGGGCAATATGGAAAAAATCTAATATCACGATATTGTTGACCAAATAGCTCAATATCGATATTGCGGCAATATTGTAGTGTTGACAATTGGTGCTTACAAAGAAATATTTACACGAGATTTTTGATAAATAATCATCATTGATGTGTATATAATAACTAAGTGGGGTAAAGGCAATTAATAGAAAAACTAGAACAGTCTGGTAAGTTCAAAAAATTACATCACTATACTGTATTCCAGCCTTTAAACCAGGAAAAGGTAACACTTTTGTCATATCAAGATATTACGATATCCAAAACCGAAGACGATAATCAGTCTAATATCACAAAATCGATATAATAGATACAATTTCGATATATTGCCCAGCCCTAGTGCTGGCTATAGCTCTGCATGTAGTCTAAGGAATTGCAGAGCTGCCGACAAGGCAGGGTCAGTGGGAAACTGCTGCCATAATTTCAAGTTAATCCAGAGATTGCACACCTGATTCTTCGTATTAAGTAATTATCACTCCCTCAATTAGGTAAATCCTTGGAGCCAGTTCAAGACTAAAACTATAATGTCAAACATCTCTTACTCTGAGGAAAGGTTTAAGGATCATCCCAGACACTAACCTTTGTGTCAAATACCTTCAGTGGTGGATGGGCTTTGCACTTTTTAATTTCAATGTTATTTATTACCTGCGCTTACCAAAACAAGTGAAACGGAGAGTGATATTTTTACCCTACAAGACCTATCCTGACAATACATTCTGATACTTTGAAAACTTTTGAACTCTGGACTAGTTTATGGCAGTGGCTTCTATTTGCAATGACTGCTTTTGATGGAGCAGTGAATCAGTGGGCACCATCCAGGCCCTAAAACGTGGCTGAGTAACAGGATTAGGGACAATGGTTTTTCTTCTCCATGACCAGGGACAACTCCAGGGTTCAGAAAATGCTGTGGAGTGCTGGTATCTCCGGTATGTGTCTACTGTCGACCACTCAGAATTTGCCGTCAGATTGAGCCCGGCTACACAGACAATGCTATGGACCAGACTGTTGGCAGTTGGCTCTTGCAGACAGAAGCCATGTGAACTGGGTCAAAGTATTCCAGGCTTTTCCCATAACTGGGCCAACTAGTGCAAATGTGTTTACGCAGGCTCGGATGTGAAGATGTGGAACCTCTGCTATTCTTGTGTGTATGTTATCTGTGCGTGTATCTTTTAGTCTCTCTCCTGGTCTCTGTCGCTCTTTCAACACAAATGGCAGCAGCTGAGAATGACGTCACTGTCTCCCTGGCAACCCAGAGCGCATGTGAAAAAGGGTGGAAAAAGCAGAGGGAGGATGAGAGAGGAAAGGGTAACTGA
Source organism: Umbra pygmaea (assembly GCA_016801145.1). Taxonomy (NCBI): domain Eukaryota; kingdom Metazoa; phylum Chordata; class Actinopteri; order Esociformes; family Umbridae; genus Umbra; species Umbra pygmaea. Next base: position 54,333 of record JACXGM010001506.1, read on the forward strand.
GAATAGGCCGGCTGGAGGATGAGAGAGGAAAGGGTAACTGAGAATAGGCCGGCTGGAGGATGAGAGAGGAAAGGGTAACTGAGAATAGGCCGGC
>JACXGM010001507.1:0-54200 GCA_016801145.1 Umbra pygmaea
CCTGGATGTCTTCATAAATTGATTGAATTACCTGGATGTCTGCATAAATTGATTGAATTACCTGGATGTCTTCATAAATTGGTCGAAAACTTTAATTTGATCATCAACTAAGTCCCAACAACAGACAAACACAGTCTGCTTAAACTGAAAACACATTACATTATATTTTACATTTTAATCTTTGCAGACGTGACTGTGGCTTCTCCAACTTTGCTCGGAACATCAAGCATGAGGCAGCACAATTTGGCATAGTGCTGCCCGGGATTTGGTATAAATCAGATTATCTACCTTGCCACGTCGCTCTCCAGCGCCTGCATGTTTGCACATCGGTACCGTTAAGTTAAATCGCGTAAGTATTGTTGGTGTGTGTAATCATCCGTCTAAATGCTTCTGTGTTGGATGAACCATGTGAGCGCCCCTCACCATCCCGCATTGGTCCAGAGAGTTGCAGACAAGACAGGGTTAGTGGGAAAATGGAAAAGAACAAATGGGGAGGGGAAAGATGAAAAAAGAGGAATTAAGTATACCTGCTATACTAGCAGTGGGTCAGGTCTAATGGAAGCATCCAAGCTTTACATAACACACAGGATCAAGGTCTTTTGAATGAAAATAATGAGAAATACATTGGTTTGGAGGGGCAGATCATGAAGAAAAAATGTCAAGATTATGGTAACTCAAATGGCGAATTAGATACTTTGCAGTAGCTGTAGATCATTTTAGTCTGACAATTTTTTTGTGATGTTTTTTTGGGGGAGATGTTGCACGTCATCAGTTGACACACCAATCTGATAAAACGTGGATGATGGACCACCATCTTGAAACGAGCATGAGAAGAGATTGGTTACATCATTTCACTAACAGGTAAATTAGCCTACATGCAGAATACTGGACTAATCAAAATAAACAGGAAGCTACTGTAGCTAGCTGATTAGCTACTGACATTGGTAAGTGTTGTAGGTTCAGACAATTTATTAATATGGTTTAAAAATGTATTTCAGAGCTATTTCATAGATGTATGGATCTTTCATAATGCTTTCTGCTTTCCAAACAATGCTTTCTGTGTAGCAGGTAAAAAGTCACATTGACAGGACTCTGATGGCAATGCAACACAACCCATGTAAGTGTATTTGAGACGTGTGGTGAAAAAAAAGGAACAGCACACCAAACATGAAATCCTCAGCCCAGCTATAAAGAATGGTGAAGGAGTTATCATGGTTTGGGACTGTTTTACTGCCTCAGGGCTGGGGCAGCTTGCAATCATCGACGGCTGCAACTGGACAAAGACCCAAAGCATAAAAGTAAAGCCACAACAGCCCGATTAAGATGCTATGGCATGATCCCAGGATAGCAATTCAAACCAGACATCCCAAGAATATGGCTGAACAGTTTCTGAAGAGTTTTTTAAAGAGGAATGATCCCAAACTTCCTCCTGACTGTCCCGCAGGTCTGATCTGCAACTAGAGCAAACATTTGGTTGGGTCAACCAGTTATTCAATCCAAAGGTTCACAGAATTTTCACCCTGAATATTTACAGTGTATTCAATAAACACATGAAAACACACAAATTGTTAGTTCAGGCAGATTGTGTCTACATGAACAGATACACTTGTGTAATTAGTTTAAGAAGATTATTGTTTTGTCATAGATGATGATCAGTTACAGGTACTATTTGTAGAATTAGTGTAGAATTTCGAGTGAAAACAACATTACTTTATCTGAGTGAACCAGCTTCCAAAAGCTGTAGAATATGTATTTCATGATATTTTAAAATGCAGATAAACCAGTTTAGACTTCATTCAATATGCAGTGCATATTTTGCCATATTTTGTAATTACATTGAGGACAGGATGAGCAGTGTTTTTCAGTGGGCGTGCGCCAGTCTGAATTATATCAAATGTACATATTTTAGGCAGCGCTTTTGTGTGTATCAAAGCAATGTATAGTGTAGGGAACTTGATCCCAAATACATCATATTTTCAGATTTTTAAATATCAAGAAAAAACTTTTTTATAGCAAATGTAAGATGGTCACTTGAAAGAGGAAGTAGTTCTGTTATTACGACTCAAAATCACACATTTAAGAAAATACCATTCATGTTTAAATCCAAGTAATTACAAAGGGTTCACATACTTTTCCTGACACTGTATAAATGTATTTGTTGTCTGCGGATTCAGTTTTGTTTACTCCTGCATTGTTTCTAGGATTCATGTCATATGATAACCAATGGATTAATGTATGAATTAGGGCTGTTATTTTGTACATTATCAGTACTGTGTGTTGAGTCTACCAAGTTGGACAAAATAGCCCACATGTTGATTGAGACCTTGAAGGAATTCCCTCTCATTTCCCCTCATTGGGAACATTTGTCAGCAGGGTATATTTTCCAATATGTTGAGTAGAGTTAGTAATAGTTCACATGTATAAAGTAAGACTAGATATAACTAAACTCTAATGAGTATATAATGTACAAGTAGACCCAATATTACAGAGGCCATCCTGTAATATTATTATTATTATAAATACAATCAATGACCAACTCTCTTCTGATTTTGTTTCTAAGCTTCCCTTGTTATTTCCATGGGACATTTACATAACAGTATTCATATTTTCCTTCAAACACTATCTCCTCTTGGTTGTTTTTGATTTTTTCTGCCATCCAGTCTTAGGATACTATGTTGATTTCAGCTCCGGCCAAGCTGGTCAAGCAGGTCAATCTCATGACCTGAAACTGGTTGAATTCACAAAAGAACCTTTTCTTCACTGTCTTACTTTCCCTTTGGTTCTTTTAAACACAATGCACATTTTGTGACTTTGGCTATGCGATATGTTAGCTGTGCTATTAGAAAATGACATGCATTCAGGAATCGAGCCTGGAATCTTTCGAATAGAAGTCTGACTCCCGAGACTTCCGGTTAAAGGACTGTTCCACAGTAAAACGTTTTCAAAGTATAGCATATACAAACGTTACCATAGATGATTTGTCATATACACATTTGTTCTTTTTCAATATATCAAAGAAAAGCCAATAGTATATTTCAGTTCCTTTTGCATCCACTGGGTTTAAACGCACCGACACAGAACATGGGCATTTTAACAGCACACCTCTGTAGAGCTTGACGCTAGAAAGTTATATATATTTGTTTTTGAAAATGTAGTCTAATTTCTATTTATCATGCCTGTTTGGTGTTCTGTACCTGTCTGCAGAATTTACAAGCAAGCCCAAAACAAAGGAGTGATCATTCACACTTTACAATATAAAAAAGTGAGGGGTCTGAATTCGGCATTTTAGGTAGGAAGATTATGAAAGGGATCTACGTGCTGAATTAATCGGCACTACAGCCCGAAAGCGGCTGGAAAGCAATGTGATCCCATCCATTTTATCTTTATCGAGAAATAATAGCCTAAATATACACTAACCTAAAGTATTATTAGGAACACCATACTAATACTGTGTTTGACCCCCTTTCGCCTTCAGAACTGCTGTAATTCTACGTGGCATTGATTCAACAAGGTGCTGAAATTCTTTAGAAATGTTGGCCCATATTGATGGGATAGCATCTTGCAGTTGATGGAGATTTGTGGGATGCATATCCAGAGCACGAAGCTCCCGTGTCACCACATCCCAAATATGTACTATTGGGTTGAGATCTGGTGACTCTGGGGAACATTGTCATGTTCAAGAAACCAATTTAAAATGATTCGAGCTTTGTGACATGGTGCATTATCCTGCTGGAAGTAGCTGTCAGAGGATGGGTACATGGTGGCCATAAAGGGATGGACATGGTCAGAAACAATGCTCAGGTAGGCCATGGCATTTAAACGATGCCCAATTGGCACTAAGGGGCCTAAAGTGTGCCAAGAAAACATCCCCCAAACCATTACACCACCACCACCAGTCTGCACAGTGGTAACAAGGCATGATGGATCCATGTTCTCATTCTGTTTACGCCAAATTCTGACTCTACCATCTGAATGTCTCAACAGAAATCGAGACTCATCAGACCAGGCAACATTTTTCCAGTCTTCAACTGTCCAATTTTGGTGTGCTCTTGCAAATTGTAGCCTTTTGTTCCTATTCAGAGTGGAGATGAGTGGTACACGGTGGGGTCTTCTGCTGTTGTAGCCCATCCGCCTCAAGGTTGTGCGTGTTGTGGCTTCACAAATGCTTTGCTGCATACCTCGGTTGTAACGAGTGGTTATTTCAGTCAAAGTTGCTCTTCTATCAGCTTGAAGCAGTCGGCCCTATCTCTTCTGACCTCTAGCATCAACAAGGCATTGTCACCCACAGGACTGCCGCATACTGGATGTTTTTCCCTTTTCAGACCATTCTTTGTAAACCCTAGAAATGGTTTTGCGTGAAAATCCCAGTAACTGAGCAGATTGTGAAATACTCAGACCGGCCTGTCTGGCACCAACAACCATGCCACGCTCAAAATTGCTTAAATCACCTTTCTTTCCCATTCTGACATTCATTTTGGATTTCAGGAGATTGTCTTGACCAGGACCACACCCCTAAATGCATTGAAGCAACTGCTATGTGATTGGTTGAGTAGATCATTGCATTAATGAGAAATTGACTGCGTCTTCCTAATAATCCTTTAGGTGAGTGTAGTTAGGTATAGTAATCGACCCACTCCACTAGCTACTAAATAAAGCTGGCACATACAGTACCCTGGAAATCCAGAGTTCTCGCGAGAGCACAATTTGAATTTGCTCTGCAAGTTACTCTGGCACCGAGTAATTCTGCTCATTAACTATGCCCTTGTAGCCGAGCTGCACCAATCACATCGGTGTATCTGATATAGGCGTGCCAGAGGCGTGTTAAACAGATGACGACAGCGGTGCAGCCTCAAAGTCATTAGTAAACATAGTAAGATCGCTATGGAGGAACACCAGTTGTTTAAAACGGCTTTGGCCACTACAATCAACGAGTTAGACTTGGCTTTTTGTCTATAAGAGGAACAGAAGACGACACTCTAATCGTTCCTTTTTTTTAAATGACGTTTTTGCTGTTTTGCCGACCTGATACGGCAAGAGTTTTATCTACCAGTTAGCTCCGCCATAGGGGCTTAGCGAAAAACCACTGGTGATAGGTCGTAGTGTTATCCAATTGCATACAGTGAGATTTTCAAATGCATGCTTGGTGCCGCCCCTCGAGTTGGGTCATTTTCATTACTCGAACCCAGACCCTTATATCCTCCGGATTTGGGTCTGGATTTTTCCAGGCTACACATACAGTACAATAACATTACTACAGACACAATGTGTGCTCAATTATTAAGGTACAGAAAATAGGTTTAATAAACTTACTAATTTGTTAATTGTCCTCTTGCTATGTCTCTGTCCGTGTGTGCTGGAAATGTTTGTGTTCAGTGACTTATATGCGGTCGTCAGTCATTTTAGTTTCAACCCTTACCCGGGATTTCCACTAACTGCGGAACGGCTGCAGATCGGCTCCGCTGCGTGTCGGCTCCGTGCTCCGCCATCATTCAATACCCACCAGGTCCGTCTTGGTTGCAGAACGGCTGACAGTGAATATAAGAGGACCCTCGCGAATTCACGTATGTTCGCGCGATATAACAGCATTTATACTGTACTGAGTTGCTGCAGAGCTCTCCGGCATCCGGCAGAAATAGAAGCTCTGCGTATCTGCTCCGCAGGGCTGCGGATCGCCGGAGCTGGGACGGAGTCGGAACGCAGCCGTTCCGCAGTCAGTGAAAATACAAACATTGACTTTAATGGAAACCTATTGACTCTGCCGCCGTTCCGGAGCGGATCCACAGCCGTTCCGCAGTTGGTGGAAATTGCCGGTTAATAGTGAAGCTTGTCCACGATCCCATTCATTGCAGCAAATGGTTTTTTATTCAGTAGTCATGGATTGATATTACCCACAGAAGCACTTAGGCAATTAGAATTTAACCGCGTTTCAACTGGATTATCTGTAGAAGATGCTGCCAAAAAAGCTGAAGATCAAACTCAATTTGTTGTAAATGTTCTTCGTTGTACTCGGGCGCAAACATGTATGGTTGGATGTCACTCAGAATGTAAAAGCAAGTTGTAAAATTCCTCATCTGCAAATCCTTGGTTAGTAGCAATTGTGTTACCAGCAACTTAGTTTACGAACTGTTTCACAGAATCCAGAGAACATGCCGGGTAGGCGAGGCTTGGAACAAGGAAGCCAGCATTGTTGTTCTATTCATACTGAAAAAAATCATACCACCTCGTCTGTTTAGCATTAAAACGGCTGATAGAAACGTCACAGAAAGACAAGCTATGCTTTAAGGAGTAGGTTTGAAAGCCAGATCAGCATAACAGGGATGCTTATTTTCGCAACAGATCACATGCCTATATCAATTTTTCCTATCTCCACAGTCCATTCATACCACATGTGACGTCAGAGCGTATAGTTTCCCCGCAAAATTTCAAATCTTGCTCTTACACTAGCCTGGCATGGGTGAAACATATCTCACTGTTCTACAATTGTCTGGGAGAAGCTACTAGCATCTCCAGATAGTTGTAGGGTGAAGTTTTCCTTTGAGCATCTGAGACAAGTGGCTGTGTGTGTAGGAAGCTCCGCGTTTGACCTATTTACTATATGCTATATACAAATTCCTGGCCAAACAATTGTCAACTTGCCAATAAGTGATTAAATAGTTTATTTCAATATACTCAGCTCGAAACCATCGAGATCAAAACAAGCAGCAGCCGGCTAAGAATTTGTCATCCAAAATGATGAGTTCACTTGTACACCTGAAGATATATCTTCTCCGGTCACGTGGGCGGATCTATAGGGTTTTAAATCTGAACTCTTGGCCGAACTGTCTGCAGTTTTGGTCGCTCAAGTTACATTCATAATTGAAGCCACTATTTCCCCCATGACCGCTGCTATGGAATCTATAAAAACATCTTTTGGAGGATCAGGTTCACTACGCAGACGAGCTAGAACATCATCTATCTGCGTACAGCGACAGGTTGGTCACCTTAGAGAATGTGGTTACTCGTCTGAATACAGAGAATCGCAAAATGGCAGAAAAAATTGAAGATCTTGAATCCCGGTCAAGGCATAACAATATTAGAATTTTTGGCATCCCTGAAGGTCTCGAGGGGACCGACACAATCTCTTTCATGTCTAATCTATTTTTTTAGGTACTTCCAACCATCTTCAAGTCACCTCCAAAACTTGACCGCGCTCATTGGCTGGGACCTCGCATGACGGGGAGGAGACTTCAGGAAGCCCCGAGGCGTTATGCTGTGTTTGTTTATTCTCAAAGATCCGACTCGGAACTCGGATATGATGTCACATCCACACTTCAGGCGTTCTATTATTTTTTGCATGTCCGAGTCGGAGAAACATGGATGCCACCCAGAAAGCTGTTGTTGCGGTAGCACTGGCCAAGTACCAGGCGCTCCAAAAGCACTACATTACATTTTTTGATTATGATTATGACTATTACCCCACCATATCAAAACGCAGCCATTTGAACTTCTAAAATGTTCACTTTATTTCATGTTTTAGTTTCTTATGTTACAACGCAAACCACGTTTAGCAACAGCGGTTTGGAACACGTTTTTTTTCAATATTTCACTCACAACAACCCCGATTCCCATACCAAGAGGCAGTGATACGGGCGCAGTAACGTTTTGCAGTAATACGAGTTATTGAAATTTTAAATAACCAAAAGAATAACCATTTAAATAACCAAAGCGGACCAAAAACGATGAAAACAATTCATGTTTACAAGTCACAGGGCACAGCCATCTGGTATTCCTGCTCGGAATTCCTGTTTGGTCTCCTCTGAGTTCTCCGAGTGGGAAAGTCGGATGCCCGAGTAAAAGGGGGCGTGTGGTGCGCATTGCTAGGCAACGTTCCAAGCTCCGACTCGGAGCTCCGACTCGGAAAGATAAACGAACGCAGCATTATTGTACGTTTCTACAACTCCCACGACAAGGATTGTGCCCTCAGAAGACCCGGTACAGACCAACTGTTTTATCGCCAGACCAAGATTTTTATGTTCTCAGATTACACTGCTAGTGTTGCTCCAAAGCAGGCTTGGAATTTCGTCATTTTAGGGGCAAGGCCATTTGGCCTTTGGTGTCAGAAAATTTTTGAAGGCACAAAGGCCACATGCTATGGCACAAAGGCCATTGAGTGAAAAAAATAGGATTTTAAGCTTCAATTTCTGATTTAAAAAAACATGCATGACATGAAAATATATATTACTCATTTATTTACAGTTTCTCATTTGCTAAAACAAAATTAATTATACAATTAATTCGTAATTCTGAAATGTATCTTGAAATATGTTGTAGTTGGGATGCACAAATATTCATCAATGATCGCTGGTACAACAATTCACTGAACTGGGTGGTTATACCATGAACACCGCTAGTCACACTTGAGAACTTGCGTACACAAGGTCAGACCAAATGTGAGATTTTATCAAAGCCTATGCTCACGTTCAAATTGATAAATCCCTTGCTTTGCGTAGGAATCAGCATACGCCTGTTTTAGGTCGCACGTTTCATAAATGAGGGCCAATGTGTTTAGAGTCAGTCTAAGTGAGATCTGCAAATTGTGTTTTACCATGAGAAATGGTTTAAGGTATTGATAACAGACTGCCCAATTAGCCAAATGAGTTTAGGCAACAGTACCTTGTTCAGCCAATGGGTCTTAGTGTCTTAGCAATAGAGAAAAACTGTAATATCATAACTTGAATAACATAACTGATATGTTTTTGTAAAAAAGTTCAATTATCATATTGACACTGAAATTACATTTACTCCTGTATCAATTTATGGATTGTGCATTTTTTTCATTTCAAAAGATTAACTGATGGACACAAAAATACAACACCAATTCTATAGAAATTTGTCCAGTATGGAAAATGAACCAATAAATTATCAAAAGAGTCATTTGAAAATTCTATTCACGCTGTACAATATCGAAAGACACATAATGTGATGTTCTCCTTTTGTGAACACATTTTTCAAAATATAAACTTATTTTTAATCAGATGTCACTCTGCACAGTGAAGCTCAAACATTCAACTGTATGAACAAAAACAAAACACACTTGAGGAGAAGGGGATTTTTAAAGGCAATCATCATCACTTGAGGATGGAGATAGTTAGATAAATGGAGGAGGGCTAGCTGTCTGGTTCAGTCTTGGCCCATATGGTTAAATGTTTGGTCTCCTCAAGGGGTTAGCTGCTCACCATCTTGCCACTGCCTTCTCGCTCTCTTATGCAACCGGATCACAGTATGTATTACTAAAAAGCACAAACCAGACAGGTGTACTGTAGCTAATTGGTTTTTTACTAGTAAGCTAGTAAATTGCTGTCAACACAAGTTTAATGTTCCACTCGACCATTTGGTAGAGCACACAATGGCTTTTTTCGCTGCGAGGACATTAAAGGGTTAAGTGGTATTGGTGCATTCAGGAAAATGGGGAAAAAAATGTGTTTGCCTACTATAAACAGTCAACGGTAACTGACAGTTAACTACAGTAACGTTAAGGCTAACATTACCTACAGTAACGTCTAGCTGTCTAACATTACCTCAGTTACTGTACACACAAGTAAACCGCGAAGTAACCTTTACTATCACAATAACCTGTGCTAATTACTACGACCTGAATCACAAATATAGCTTGTCCAAACCTAACGTTACATCTCTCAGCTCTCTAAATGCGCAGGTGTATTCTCCCACTCGGAGGTCGGAACTTTCCCACCTCCCAGTTGCTCATGCAACTTCCAAAACAGATCGTTTTGATTTATTTAAGCACTTAAGTCAGCTTTATATCAATCCAATATCTAGCGAAATAGCTTGCTTACCTAAATGGATTGTGGTTCAGTCACGCTCCTGCTAGTGGCTTTGAAAGTGTGGCTGCTTCCAAAATCATCCGATAGCGATGTTGATTGGTCCGTGGTGAAATCATCATTATTGATTGGTCCGTGGTTAAATCGTCATTCCTTGTGAACTATGCTGTTTTTTAAAGCTGCATTGTGTAAGATCTGCTCCCATCTGCTGGTGAAAATGTATATGACAAGCAAGATTGTTATTATAACAGCAACGTCAACCTGGATATTCGTTTTTTCTTTCAAAACATTAGCGCTCGTTTTGATTCATTTCAATAGTCATTGTTAATTCACTACACAGCCCGTGAATTATAACCAAATGCAATTGTATTGTGTGTAAAGAAACAATAAGAGCATGTGATAGCAAAAATAATAATTTAACATGTTTTATTAATAAAAGTAACAAATATGTTTTACACACAATTTGATTGAATATATTGTCAGTGTCTCATGTGAAAACAGAATTATATTGAAAAAAATTCACTAGAGTCTGTTTTATTCAAACAGAATACTAATTTTAGCAAAACATGAACATGGACACTACCTATGCAATGAATAAACAATGGTTATTGCAATGAACCACGAGCGCTATTATTTTGAAACAAAAATCCCTGTTTGTGTTGCCAGCCGAACGTTCTTGACTACTTTATAGCTTGAGCCAGCGCTACTATTACATGTCCACGAGAACAGGCATGATCTTACATCTTCAACAGACTTTGAAATTTCCCGGCAGTCGTGAGTAATCTCCCCCTGGCATTCGTCACGGTGCCACTTGTGTAAAAGCGTGAATGTCCGAGCTTGAATTTCCAGGTATGTCCCTCTTTGGCTGATGTATTTCAAATATGGAGGCGTAACATGGTGAGCGGCACGATTGTATGTATTGTGAATGGAAGATTCTACATTTACGAAAATACTTTGATTATTAGGTGGAAGTAATTACACATGAATGAGCACATATTTGTGAAAGAACACAGTTTTTTTTGCTAAGAATCAACTCAAAGAAATACACAGTGTAGCTTTAAACTTGGTTGAAAACACACTTTGCACAGTGCACACAAACCTACGGACAAAGAAACCGAATGCTGACCTTGAGATTTTGACAGTAGCAGGGGCACTAACGCCATGTTGGGCTTACAATAATTTTCAGGGCATCACAGCCAAACGGAGGGGCAACGACGGCCATGGCCGTATGGCCGCAGTGAAATTCCCACGCTGCTTCAAAGAGAGCAAAATATACTCACATTAAAAGGAGACTGCGCAATAGCAATGTGAAGATTTCGCTTCGTTTCCCTGCTCGTTTGTTTGTGGAGCACAATGGCCAAGTTTCACAATTTGATTCATCTAAGGACGCAGAGTGCTGGGCCAATCAGAAATTTGGGGGACGTTGAAATTTGAATACTATCCTGATCTTATGCAGCCTCTTATTTTTATATAGAGCTTTTACGTTGAAGCCATTGTTTATTATTTAATTACTAAATGTGTGCGGCTCAATAGATGCACTAAGGCATGTATTTTTATTTTGACTTTGAGGTCAGTTCACTGGGCTGAATTTATTGTGTGAATTTTCTTTCAGTTATGGGTAACTGACTTTTGAAAATGGCTATTTCATATACAATATGACATGTAAGTGTTTAACTTAGTTATATTTTACTTTTTTTCTCCCCTTTGTTATTGGGAATTTTTCAGTATATTAAGCGGAGCATACTCACCATATAAGTGGTAGAGAGAAACCTATAGTCTTGCTTCTACCAAGTGTATTTCAGTGGTTACCTGCTGTCTCTGTCTAATGAGCAGAGATTTTGGGTATGGGGTGGGGGCGGGGGGGTCATGTATGTCTATGTATTTTCTTTTTTTACCTGTTTTTCTTGTTGTGTTGTCCTTTGCAAATGTATTTATACCTATCTCCTACCATGTGGTCATGTATGCAGCTTCAGTGCTTAGTGACATTATGTCCCCTGATGGTTCACTTAAATTTTCTTTCAATTCATCTCACATTTCTTAAATGGCAAACATCCCAATAGCTGACCAGAGCAAAGTAGGGGGGCTCTCTACTTTTAAATTTATATCATGGAATGTAAAAGGATGTAATAATCCGAACAAGAGGTCTCGTGTCTTCTCACATCTGAGAAAGCTTAAAGCTGGATTCACACGAGACACGGCAAAAAATCCCTGTACGGCATCGTAATGCAGACACACTTGTACACTGCAATCAACATTGTAATCAATCTTCTGCATCTACGAGATGGTGGGCATCATTGCATACAACTGTCCATCTCCAGCAAGGCGACTGACAGGAGCTGTTTTCAGTTAAGTATGAATTGACAATACGAAAATTATCTACTGAGCTGTCAAAGCTTATCTTGTAATCTCACACACTAATAGATGAAAGCAACATATTAGCTCTTTCTCTGAGGTAAATCAACTTCCGGTTCTGGCACCGTACGGCAAAGCACCGCAAAAGTTGGATTATTTCTACTCTTGCCACACACCCGCCGCACTGCATCCACATTTTTGCCGGTTCCGGTAGATTTGCCGCAGCGGTGCGCATTGCTTCTAATTGAAATGAATGGACTTCCGCCGCATTGCAAACAGTTTGCCGGACCTGGTGTGAATCCAGCTTTCTCCATAGGCTAGTGTCTGCACAAATGACACTCACTCTGACTACTTCACTCTGGAACGTGGCACAAGGCAGGGCTGCCCTCTTTCTCCTTTACTCTTTGCCATTGCTATCGAACCTCTTTCAGTAGCTTGGCGGGCCTCACCCTCTTTCCAAGGTATTCTACGGGAATGAATTGAACATAGACTCTCATTATATGCTGATGACTTGCTAATATATGTGTATAACCCCACAACGTCCTTACCGGCCATTTTCTTAATTCTGGAAAATGTTTGCTCTTTCTCTGGTTATAAGCTAAATCTACATAAGAGCAAATGCTTCCCAATAAATCCAGCTGCATTACAGCTTCAGCAGACTGATTTGCCTTTCCATCTAAATCGCTCTGGCTTTAAGTACCTTGGAGTGAATGTGACCCGCTCACTCCCAGCTCTCTCCTTAGCTAATTTTTCCCCCCTTCTCAGTCAGATGAAGGCTGATTTTAAGAGGTGGGGCAATTTACCTCTATCTCTTATTGGGAAGATCAATGCTGTAAAAATGAATAGTTTGCCTAAATTCAACCTTTTTCACTGAATTCTTGTGTTTTTACCTTTGTCTTAATTCAAAGCAATTAACCAGGCTGTTACTTCTTTCATCTGCAGTGGAAAGGTACCTAGGGTTAGTAGGTCCTTACTGCAGAGATGCAAATTTAGTGGTGGGCTTGCACTTTCTAGTTTCCTATATTATTACTGGGCCACCAAACTTCATAAATCGTTATTATGTTTGCATTCTCCAGACACACCCTGGTGCCATTTAGAAGGTCTGTCTTGCACCTCTTCATCTTTGCCAGCTTTAATGTATTCCGCTCTCTCAACAACTCCTTCTCGTTACACTGGCAACCCAGTAGTACTATCTACACCAGCCGCGGTCGGTGGATCTTAATTGGGGAGGACGGGCTCGTATTACGCTCGGAACCGGAGTGAATGGAATGGTGCGCAACGCACCAAACACAGTGTTTTTTTGTTTTGCGCACCATTCCATTTACTCCGGTCCCGAGCGTAATACGAGCCCGTCCTCTCCAATTAACATCAACCGACCGCGGCTGATCTACACCTAAGATCTGGTACCAGTTTCGACGTCATTTTAAGTTCTCTTGTGCATCCATCATTGGTCCCATAGATAACAATCACATGTTCACTCCATTGGTGGTTGACAACGCCTTCTCTATATGGAAAAGAAAGGGCATTAAAACATTCCATGACCTTTTTGAAAATGGAGTCTTCACTAGCTTTCCCAACTTGGCTGATAAATATGCCTTGCCCCATCACACTTTTTTTCGGTATCTGCAGATGAGACATTTAATTTCATCTGAAGTTGCAAGTTTTCCTTCTCTACCCTCTACCCAGTGTGACGTCCAGCCCTGATGGGCTGCTATTAGGACTTCCCTTTGTTTTGCTAGGTCGTATGTGTCTTGTTTCTAGGGTGCGTGTATTTTGTTCTTCATTGTGTTCAGTATTTATTACGGTGGTTTGGTTGGTCTGTTTCTGTCCTCATGTGTCCTTTGTAGTTCCTGCCCAGTGTGTTTCAGTGTCTCTAGTGTGCTCCCTCTAGTGTCTGGTTCATGCTTTGCTTTGTGGTTACGTCATTTAGGTTACGTCATTGCTCCCAGGTTTGTTGCATTAGTCCTCGTTTGTATGGGTATTTAGGTTGTGTGTTTCTGTCATTCCCCTGTCAGTCAATGTTCAATGTTACGTGTTCCTGTTCGTGTGTCTGTGCAGTAGTGTTGTCGTGTTCTATTATATTATATTCATTCTATTTCAGCCCCTCGCGGCAGTTTTATTTTGAGTATTTTCAATAATAAACATTATTGTTTGGGAAGTGCTTCGCGATTGCCTCTCTCTCTACAACATTATGGAATACCGTGACACCCAGCCATGGGATGAGCTACTGACTCTCTCACCTCAACAGAGGTCACTGATTTCTCTGGTCTATTAATTGATTATGTCTTTTGACAAAAACTTTACCAACAGATCAAAATTTGCCTGGGAGCGAGAAATGGGTCTTGAACTTTCAAAGGAGTTCTGGGACAGAGAGATTGAGAGAGTTAGCTCCACCTGATCTTGTGCCCGACTTGGACTTATTCAGTTCAAGGTTGTCAATAGAGTTCATTACTTAAAATCCAGATCTAGAATGTACCCCACAGTGAACGATGTGTGTGACAGATGTCATTCCTCCCCATGTGACCTCTATCACGTTTTTTTGTGCGCCAAACTGAGCAATTATTGAAATTACATGTTTCATATCTTATCCGAGGCACTTAACATCAATTCGACTCCATGCCCAATGATTGCAGTGTTCGGAATCCCAGGGGACCCTCTCTTGTTAAGCCACAAAAATACTGATATCATTGCTTTTATCTCATTACTAGCCCGCCACAGAATCTTGCTGCAGTGTAAATCTTGTCAGCCCCCCATAGGCTCTCTTTGGCTAAGCGATGTTATGTCTTTTCTACAACATGAGAAAGTTAAGGACAGTGCCTTGCGAAAGTATTCGGCCCCCTTGAACATTTCGACCTTTTGCCACATTTCAGGCTTTAAACATAAAGATATAAAACTGTATTTTTTGTGAAGAAGCAACAACAAGTGGGATACAATCATGAAGAACAACATTTATTGGATATTTCAAACTTTTTTAACAAATAAAAAACTGACAAATTGGGTGAGCAAAATTATTCAGCCCCTTTACTTTCAGTGCAACAAACTCTCTCCAGAAGTTTAGTGAGGATCTCTGAATGATCTAATGTTGACCTCAATGACTATTGATGATAAATAGAATCCCCCTGTGTGTAATCAAGTCTCTTTATAAATGCACCTGCTCTGTGATAGTCTCAGAGGTCCGTTGAAAGCACAGCGAGCATCATGAAGAACACGGAACACACCAGGCAGGTCTGAGATACTGTTGTCGTGAAGTTCAAAGACAGATTTGGATACAGAAAGATTTCCCAGGCTTTAAACATCCCAAGCAGCACTGTGCAAGCGATAATATTGAAATGGAAGGAGTTTCAGACCACTGCAGATCTACCAAGACCCGGCCGTCCCTCTAAACTTTCAGCTCATACAAGGAGAAAACTGATCAGAGATGCAGCCAAGAGGCCCATGATCATTCTGGATGAACTGCAGAGTTCTACAGCTGAGGTGGGCGAGTCTGTCCATAGGACAACAATCAGTCATATACTGCACAAGTCTGGCCTTTATGGAAGAGTGGCAAGAAGAAAGCCATTTCTGAAAGATATCCATAAAAAGTGTTGTTTAAAGTTTGCCACAAGCCACCTGGGAGACACACCAAACATGTAGAAGAAGGTGCTCTGGTCAGATGAAACCAAAATCTAACTTTTTGGCAACAATGCAAAACGTTATGTTTGGCGTAAAAGCAACACAGCTCATCACCCTAAACACACCATCCCCACTGTCAAACATGGTGGTGGCAGCATCATGGTTTGGGCCTACTTTTCTTCAGCAGGGACAGGGAAAATGGCTAAAATTGATGGGAAGATGGACGGAGCCAAATACACGACCATTCTGGAAGAATGGAGTCGGCAAAGGACCTGAGACTGGGACGGAGATTTGTCTTCCAACAAGACAATGATCCAAAACATAAAGCAAAATCTACAATGGTATGGTTCACAAATAAACATATCCAGGTGTTAGAATGGCCAAGTCAAAGTCCAGACCTGAAGCCAATCGAGAATCTGTGGAAAGAACTGAAAACTGCTGTTCACAAACGCTCTCCATCCAACCACACTGAGCTCAAGCTGTTTTGCAAGGAGGAATGGGCAAAAATGTCAGTCTCTCAATGTGCAAAACTGATAGACATACCCCAAGCGACTTACAGCTGTAATCGCAGCAAAAGGTGGCGCTACAAAGTATTAACTTATTATATAATTTTGCACGCCCAATTTTTCAGTTTTTTATTTGTTAAAAAGGTTTGAAATATCCAATAAATTTCGTTCCACTTCATGATTGTGTCCTACTTGTTGTTGATTCTTCACAAAAAAGTACAGTTTCATATCTTTATGTTTGAAGCCTGAAATGTGACAAAAGGTCGAAAAGTTCAAGGGGGCCGAATACTTTCACAAGGCACTGTATACCGTGAGGGGATCATACTCTAAATTCTCAGACAAATGGCAGTTTCATCTCATATTTTAATAGTTTAAGAATACTTCCCTCAGATCTGCCATAATCCATTCCATTCTATGTCACCAGCTTTTCAAGTCTAGGTTATTATTATTGAATGTATGCATTTGTATGTATGTTTGTATATTGTATGTTTGGTTGTTCAAGGTGGATTTGGGGGATTGAATGTGTAGTGGGTGGGGTGGAGTGTTCGGACCGTTATTATTATTTTTTAAACCACCAGGCCAGATGGAGGACCAAATTATCACTGGTAAGGAGCTGATTTACCATTATCTACTGGAGTTAGTCTATAAGAGCTATAATGTAGCATCTTGTAATTGTGTGAATACTTGAAGGAAAGAATGTAAAATAATAAAAATGCCTAACAAGAGTTCTGCTAATGCTCCTCTATTTAAAGCCAGGGTGGTTGTATAAGAGCAATGGGTGACTGGCTAACTGGCTAACTAGCCCCCCGCCTATCTGGAATGGATAAACCCTAATTAGCTTCAATGTACAGTAGCTATCTGTGATTGTGTAAGTACTTGGGAGGAACGAACGTAAAACAACTAATTCTGTTCGATTTAAAGTCAGGGTGGTTATATACTTTTTGGTGCAATTGTTTAAAAATAATGACCGAAAGTTAGAGCAATGGGTGAGTGGCTAACTAGTTTGTTCTTGCATTCCCTGGCCTAGATATCTGGAGTAGACATAGCATCATTAGCTTTGATGTAGCTATTGGTGATTGTGTAAATACTTGGAGGAACAAATGTAAAATGAAAAATAATCTGTCACAGATTCGGGCTAAATCTGTACCTAATGAAGCATTGTAGCTTGGGGACGATACTATAGCTCTGGGACGATATTGTGACCTGTAAATGTTTCAAATTGCGGTGTATAATTTCTAGCTAGTAGCCAAGGTCCTTACACTAAATTCGACTCCACTGAAGTGACTCGCAGTGCACAGGCACAAAGTTCGCTTTAAATTCTGGACTTTGTGTATTTCAAGTAAAATCGGATACAGAAGCAACCAAACTGTATTCTCTGCTGTTTAAAAAAAATGCAGGAACAGCACTGCATATGAAGTTAAACAGTCTAGGGTATTGTTTTTAAATAGTATATTTAAAATGTTTATTTACTCACCTACCAGCCTGACTACCATCACCACTCTGGACGAGTCTTCTATTCAACATATCTAGTATTTCTCTTCAAAATGTGTAATATTTCTAAAAATTAACTAATCACCAATATAGGTTCGAGGGACTGAAAGTAAATTTCTTGTCCTGGTTTAATTTCACTCCATTGAGTATCAATGTCACGTCGGCCCCCAGGCAGGGGACAACAATCTAACTCCCCCGCATATTGACTATTATGAACTATGGCATTATTGGAGGAGGTGAGGGAGGGGAGCCCTCTACCTGTCTCTATGCTCCTGACATTATTGCACGCACAGGTGCTGCGGTTTTGGCCTGATTACCCGCTTGTTCTAACTTGTTAAATACCCAGTGGTTGTATGGCTCATTGTCGATTATTTCGTTTGTATGTCTCAGTTGTGCCGGGCTCTGTGCTTTCCTGTGTTCCTTTTGATTGGGAAAGAAATTAAAAATCCACTTGCATTCATCCTCCTGCGCCTGTCTCCTATTTATCTCTATATCAGTGCAACAATCAACCTTAACTGTGTATGCATGCAAGTCATCCATCCATCCATCCTCATCCGCTTATCCGAGATAAGCATGCAAGTGTGAATCATAAAACATTGGGAATAAAAGCTTACCGCACAGACACCATGTCCACAATATCAGGGCAGATCAGGAACACATTCCAATATGTACAATTGGGTGGAACACAGTGTGCCATTAAAAAGGCAAAAGCTTAAATAGGCACAATTTCTGAGAGGCAAACACTGTAATCCCAAAGTTCTGCATTAGTCGCTTTGACAATTGTACTGGTCTAATTTATGTATCATTTTTGACCTATTGAAAGTTGTTGTAGTTCTTTATTTATCTCTTGAATTGTTATTTTTTTAAATGTACCATCACTTTCAAGATTTTTAAAATCATCCAACATGGTTTTTAAGATGGTTTGTAAAGTATAATGTTTCACAAATGTGTGACGTACTAAAACAGCCAAAAGGATATGCTTATTGTGGGGCAGGGGTGGAGAAGTCGGCGCCGAACCCATCAGCTAAGAACACTCTCTGTCTCAGAGTTCAGCAACTGGGACAGCGCCTGTGAGAAAAGAGCGGAGTCATACACAGCCCCACAGCTAGCACCTTCTGGAAGAATCAGGATGAGATCTCAACTGCATAGGGAGAGGGCTAAAGAGCCAGAAAAATCTTCCCCTTCAGCTGTCCCCTATTAACTCTAACGAGGAAGCCTATAATAAAGGAATGGGAAGACAGGGAAGGTGAGCAGCATCCACAGACCTAAGTAACGTCTTGTTGTGTGTCTGTTCTGTTTGTTTCTACAGACACGGGAGAAGTTTACAGCCATAGCCGAGGCCACCCCGGGAGAAGGTTGTGGTTTAGTCACATACTAGCTCCCTAAAGTTTAGGCGGGTTTCTTATATTATTGATTATGGGGCTTTTTGTTTGAGTTATTCCATTCATCTGTGCCTTAATAAAGCACCGCTTTGGTGGAAAACCATGTCTTCTCTTTTCATGCCTTGTGACACTGGTGGAGGATGTGGGCAGCGTGAGGTGCAAGAACAAGAGCTACCCAAATTGTAAAGGTACTGTACAGGTTTTCTACTTTCCATGCCGTTTTACACGCCTCGTCAGGGTTTTGGTTTGTGCTAGTTGGTTTAGTAAGGAGCATTGGAGGCATTGTCAAACAGTATGGAGGACGCTTTATGCCAGCTGGCCCAGGTGGCGGCCCAGCAACAACCGTCAATGCATGCCTGGCCAGCCTGGAGGAGGAGCACCAATCGTCCAGACCCACCCTTTGACTACTCACCTTCTCACTAAGCTAACGCCCATGATGACATAGAAGCATACCCACACACCTTCGAACTTGTGGCTAAGAGGGAAGGATGGCGGTTAGAAGTTTGGGCCATTTTTAACTGGGGAGGCACAACAGGTATATTACACACTTATGCAGTACCTGTGGTAATGTTCTGTTTATGATTGTTGATTTGAAGAAGGCCTTATGGCCAGAAAGGTCATCAAAATAAATAGGGACATACATATGGAGCCAGAGTGTGCTACACTTTTTTCCTATTTTTAACATTACCTCCATTGATTATTAGCACCTCACTACAACTCTTGGTGAGCACTTTTTACAATATATATGTATTTCCATATACTGCACCCAAATACTAAAACAAAGTAAAAGAAGCTCCAAGATGTCCATACAATCAACAGCACTGCTGGATCCTGGTTGGATACTTTTAGCATCATTTGAATTCAGCCAATACAAAAAAGAAGGTATCATCTGTAGTGAATCTTTGACCAGTCACTGCAACAGCCTACAGAAGTCTCCAATGAACTGTTAAACATTTCCAGATGCAGTGGTGTAAAGTAACTAAGTATTAATACTTCGTTACTGTACTTAAGTATTTTTTTCGTGTATCTGTACTTTACTTGAGTATGTATATGTCTGCCAACTTTGTACTTTTACTTCACTACATTTTATTACAAAAATTGATACTTTTACTTCTTTAAAATTAAAATTAGTCATATTGGAGGAAATGCCCAAACAAATTATTTACAAATATCTCCGTTAAGTCGTTATCCAAACGCTTTAGCCATGCATTTAATATTGAGCAAATCAATGTGAAACCCCACCCACCAAGAGCTGTAGTGTCGTCCCACATCCATGGTGTCGTCCCAAGTATACGGAAGTATAGGCTTTTTTATAAACTTGTTTTCTTTCAGTGGTCACGATTGGTTACAGCTTTTCCCCTCATTTAAGTGTAAGTAATATGTTTTCCCTAAAGATACTGTAAGTATCCAAGCAGTTCAGTGGTGGTTTGAGCTACAGTTTATCAATTAGCTGCGCATTGGAACAGCCTGCGCCGATCAGAGTGACACGTCGAGAGAAAACATTCTGTCCGAATGAAGTACGTAGTCCATCCCTTCTTCCATCCCGCAGTCACCCATGAAGGTAGTATCTACTTGCTAACTTGCCAAGCAGCCTGCAATTAATTTTAGGTTGCCCAAAGTCTAACAATGCATTTGTTAGCTTACCAGCAGTTAGCTGAATATCACAGACCTAATAATGTTGTTTAGTGGCAATACATTGTTTGCCTTCACATCATAATGTATTCGCATTAAATGTAATATTAGATTTGTGTTCCATGATTAGGATGTTAGATTATGAAGGGCTATGTTGAAAACCATACTTTCTAGCTAGACTTTTTGATAACTGTGTTTCTGTATGTTCGGTATTATGCCTATTGTTGACAACAAGTTTATCAGGCAACATATTCAGGGAAATTGGGAATTATAGTACATCAGATATACTATACTATTATAGTACTGTAAGGCCTAATTGAATTTCCCTATTTTAATGATTTGCTTATTGCTGATAAGCATTTTAATTTGGTCCAAAATTATTTTGTGAAATACTTTACATTAGATTGTGGCATGTTTCTCTCCTTTCAATGACAAACAAATAATGTTAACAAATCACAATCATATGAAACATTAATGAAATAATATACTTGTAGACTTCATTGTTTAACTAATTACAACTTAAATAATTTTATATAGGCTATCATAATATAATGATGTTGAATAATCAAAATAATAACAATTCTCAAATAGTCTGAGTCACAGTTGCAATTTTTTTTGTTTGTGTTTGGGTGC
Source organism: Umbra pygmaea (assembly GCA_016801145.1). Lineage (NCBI taxonomy): Eukaryota > Metazoa > Chordata > Actinopteri > Esociformes > Umbridae > Umbra > Umbra pygmaea. The sequence continues at coordinate 21,427 of JACXGM010001507.1, forward strand.
CTTTATTTTTCTTATTTCAGCAATGCAGTTTAAAAGTTCTGTGAATGACCATGCCCTCCCAGATGTGTTTACAAAGTATAGCTGTAGCCCCGAACTATCAGATCAGATTCACTAATGTCCGACGTGTTGATTAGTAGTTGAATCCGGTGTGCTCGCTCAGTTATAGTTTAAGTACATGGACTGGCTGGTGGCACCTAAGATGTTTGAGAACCCCTGTCCTACAAAGGTTTATGAAATATTTCCCCAAACATTTGGGTTTAGATTATGGCTTGACTACTTTGAAACTAAAACATATAGTATATAGGTACTGTATCACAAGTTAAAGTTCAAAGTGAGGGTTCATGTTAAATGTGTTGTAGGTAAATAAATAAAAGCTTGGAGTGAGAATGAAAACAATTTCTGTATTTCTTCCTCTCTTTGTACTTTTGTACTTTTACTTTTGATACTTTTGAGTACATTTTAAAACCAGATAAATACTTTTGATACTTAAGTACATTTATGATGAGCTACTTTAAGACTTTTACTTAAGTAGTTTTCTTATGGGTGACTTACTTTTACTAAAGTCACTTTCAAGATCGATATCTGTACTTTTACTTAAGTATGGAATTCAAGTACTTTTTACACCACTGTCCAGATGCCAGGTGAAAACTTACCTACATGCAGTCACTTTGAGTGATTACATCAGACAAGAGCTCATTCCCAATGTCTTATGTGGAAAAAGAAACCAATGCTAGCCAATAAAACACAAGAATTTAGTGAACGCTGGTGTGCCATTAAATAAGTGTTATTTTGACCTTATGACCTTACTTGTGAATCAACTTAAAAAAGATCTGGATTAACTCACAATCACAAATGAGGATAAATGCAATGATCTTCTCAAGGCTCATTAAGAAATGCAAGAGAAGATCTCAAATGAGATAAAAGAAAATAAAATAATTTTTTTAACAGAGACAAGAAGGATGTGAATGACGGTAACATCTATTATTGGCGGAACGCCACAATGAGCCGCAAAAGATCGCCTGTAAGACATCGACAAACAGACCAGCTGTCCTCTGACCAGTATTCATCTGCTTTAAATTCCATTTTTTTATCCAGACAAGTTTTAGAAAAACCAGAAATGGCAGTGAGAAGAAGGGGCCGAGGCCAAAGAAAAAACACACAAGACACAGGAAAACGAGTAAGGCCATGGACCCCAAAGCTTCATTTTGGCCATCACTAGTTATCAGTGAGCTGAGGGATTTAGCAACTTTATTTGAAAACAACGCTATAATCCTGACTTTATAATTTTTTGTTTAAACGTTCTGACAGAACGTGTGTTTCAGTTAGCGGCACACATGGACACAGATGTCGACCGTCTGGTTTTTCATAGTTTGGAGGAAGTGGCCCATCTTCTCAGCACGGTCGCTAACGTTAATCACATAGCGTTCTAATTCCTCTGCTCTATTAGCAGCTTCCCTTAACAGGTCGGAAACTGTCCGGAACGTCTGCCTGCCGAGTTCGCCATTGCTAAACAATGCTTTTTGGTGGGGAAAGCCATGTAGATTCGACCGATGCAGTGTAATGCTAAACAACCAATAGAGCGCAACAGTCCCGCCCCTCGTCCGAGAGAGCTAGGGTTCCGGAATTAAATTTCCCATTCATTTCTCCCGTTGACTTCTGGAAAAATCTGTATATAAGGAGTTTTAGACCATGCCTTAGGCTAACCAGCTACAATGTGACTCATAAGCATACAAAATATAATTTCGAGTGAAAAAATGAACCGCAAATCCCCAAAAAGTCAAAGGTACAAGACTGTGTACATATTTTTTATTCTGAGTAAAGGAACTACTCATTCCATTAAACATTGCGAGTGTTATCTTTCCGCCTTTACATTACTTTATAATACCTATCTTTAGCTAATTTCACTTACACAATGTCATCCTTGAAATATGATGTAATCTACAGCTCAGTAAACATACTTACAGTTCTCTAACTATCCATACTTTTTGCTATGACACAGGCGTACGACTTGGCCAGCCTGCCAGAGTTGGAAACACAAAGCTTTTTCGCGGGCTCAGTAAACATTTCCATGGTAACCGCTAGTTTGTCTCCATGACATCATGGATTTCCACCAATCAAAGGCATCACTGCTTGTTCATGATTGTGGGTAATGAAGTACTTATCCAAGACATCGCAAATAAAATTCATTTATCTCAAAACAAGGTTGGTGCCCCATGTACTTTTGTCGTCTATATGAACATATAAAATTGCTTAGTCATGTCGTAGCTGGTTTTAGGTCTACCATCGATGGTTACGATTTTATGGCTTTTTTTCGAATTTTCAATGGAGAAAATGTATTGTATTCTTACTTCCGGAGTCGGCTGTGGGTGGGACTGTTGAGGTCTATGGGCAGAAGTTGACCCCTTAAGACACAGCCCCTCCTCATTTGCATAATGAGGCAGAAATGCATGCAGAAATGTAAAAAGGACAGGGAGAAATAAATAGCGTTGAAGAAATAAATAGGGTAAAAAAATACAGAAATAAGGAAAGAATAAAACAGACACAAATATTATAATATACACATCAATACATACATTTGAAAAATAAGAATTAATAAATATATTTGAAGATATAACAGACAATAAATAAATAAGGTAAGTATTACAAAGTTGAATAAATAAAGAAGCTAATTAAAAGAGAGATTTACATTTATGTCTCATTGTATAATTTAATTACTGCCTAAATTTATTTATTTTGTGTATTTTTTGTGCATTTAATCGTATACTTATTTATTTTTTGAGCATTTATTTATTTATTTCTTGTTTTGGCAGACTTGGTCCTCCATACAGTACGTCATTTCAGACTTGAAATATAAGATATTGTCATGTTCCACAGGTAGAGACAGATGCGAAGGTACAATGATCCAATATGCTTTATTGAATAACCAAAAGAAAACTGCCACGTGGGGCTTTAAGTAAAAACCAAAGGAACACAAACAGGAACGCGTACAGGAAACATTGACTGACAAGAGACAAGGGGAGGACAACCTGGTATATACACAGACACTAATCACTAACACCATACATCTGTGCTACCAATTACCCAATCCCATACTCAATACAAACCTAATGACATGAACAAGACACAAGAGGGCAGCATAACCACACAAATGAAGGGAGCACAGAGACAAACAAGAAAACAAACCCATCCCCAGTGAACACCCAGCCCACCTACAGGGCTGGATGTGACAGATAAAAAAGCTGTGTGCAAATTCAAATATGATCTAAATCATATCCCTTTAAATAAAACAATACACAATAATACATTTAATACAAGTCATTCATGGATTCTATAGTGTAAGACTTTCATTCGTCTTGCCATCAGGCCATGGTTGAGAATACATTATTTGTTGGAGGTATAAAATTGGAGTTACCGGCACCATCATGGGACGACAATTATAGAATCATTTTCAGTATGAGTAGTTTCATTTGGCCATTAGGTGTTGCTGTTGAGGATGCTGTTTGGTTGAGTGGTTTTGTTTAAGGAGCAACACGTTGTTGTAATGATTAGTGTTATTGGAATTTGCCTAATGGTTTAGGGGGGTTTGGTATTTTGTGCCAGGCTCATCGCTCAGGATTATTGTTATTCTCAACTGCTGTTACACGTTGTGAATAGAAGAAAGAACCTAAAGAATTATTAGGAACACCATACTAATACTGTGTTTGACCCCCTTTCGCCTTCAGAACTGCCTTAATTCTACGTGGCATTGATTCAACAAGGTGCTGAAAGCATTCTTTAGAAATGTTGGCCCATATTGCTAGGATAACATCTTGAAGTTGATGGAGATTTGTGGGATGCACATCCAGGGCACAAAGCTCCCGTTCCACCGCATCCCAAAAATGCTCTATTGGGTTGAGATCTGGTGACTGTGGGGGCCATTTTAGTACAGTGAACTCATTGTCATGTTCAAGAAACCAATTTGAAATGATTCGAGCTTAGTGACATGGGGCATTATCCTGCTGGAAGTAGCCATCAGAGGATGGGTACATGGTGGCCATGAAGAGATGTGTAAAGAGAACAAATGTCCGCAACTCAGAATTGCTCCTGTGTAATTTTGATAAAGAACGCACAGACAGACAACGTTTCGATCCTGCAAGGATCTTCGTCAGGTCATAAAAACTCCCATCAGGCACTACTGGATATATACCCTCTATACAGCAGGTATACTTTTTAGACCAATCAGTGTGCCTTAGCAATTATCTATTTAAATAAATCATAATGCCATATGTAAACAAAAATGTCAGGTACAGAGACTTAATCCAAAGAATAAGAATACATAAGAAAATACATAAAAATGACAAATAAATGATAATAATTGTAATTATAATGATCTAGACAACATTTTAATACATTAATAATGTTGGTGTCATTTAGTGGTCTGTGTGAGGGAGAAGAGTGCGTTAAAGTCTTATGAATACAATGTACAATTTCATTGTAGAGTAATTAATTTGCAAAGAAACATATAGGGAGAGAAACAATTCAAAGAAAAGGTTTAATGTCCAATTCCTCATTTAGTCCTTTTGGGGACAGGGTCTGGAGGTAATGTATCAAAAAGGATTCACGTCTCAATAAAATATTGTCGATATTACCCCCTCTGCGTGGCAAATGGACATGTTCAATTCCAAGATAGCGGAGGGTGGCGAGGTTATGTTTGGCTTGAGTGAAATGTATGGAAAGTGGACTTTTAATGTCATGATTTCGAATGCAGCTTCTATGTTCGGTGATTCTTGTTTTTAGTGCTCGACGTGTCTTACCCACATATGTCAGTCCGCAGGGGCATTTAATTATATAGATGACATTGGTGGTGTTACATGATATTTTACCTCTGATCTTTATTTCTTTACCGGTGAGCGGATGGTTAAAGGAGTGGCATTTGTGCGTAAAGTTATCTTGTGTGCAGCGTCCACAAATGTAGTTCCCATCTGGGATATCGCTCAGGAAATGTTTTGGTTGAGGTTAGGGTGGAAGGTCTGCTCTTACTAGCATATTATTTAAATTTGGTTGTCTTTTGAAAACCAATCGCGGTGGGCCTTTGAAGATAGTGGAGAACCTCGGGTCTGAACTTATTATATGCCAGTGCTTAGTTAATGTATTTTGCATCACGTGGCCCATAGAGGAGTATTCCACTATGCATAGTGCCCTAGGGGCCATGGCTTTACGCACTGAAGGTTTAAGGCTTTCTAATTGGCTGATGTTCATAACGCGCTGAGCAGCTGATTGTAACTACTCCTCGGGATAACCTCTCTCCCAGAATCTTTCTGTCAACACACTGCTTTGTCGGACAAAAGCTGTGTCCGTACTACATATCCTCCGGATACGTTTGAATTGGCTAATTGGCAGACTTTTCTTGAGCGGGATTGGATGGAAGCTATCACCTCTGAGTAGCGTGTTCCTATCGGTCGGCTTCCTGTATAGATCAGTTATGATTCTGTCATTTTCTTTAATGATTTGTATGTCAAGGAAGCTAACGGTAGTGTGGTCAAAATGCATAGTGAAACGGAGATTAATATTACAGTCATTGAGAAAGTCATGGAACAGTTGCAATTCAGTGGGGGACCCGTCAAACAATACCAATATGTCATCTATATATCGTCGATATAGTATGATAGTATGATAACGATTATTGTTGGGGTTGAGAATGCAATCATGTTCGAGGAGTCCCAAATAGAGATTGGCATAGTTAGGTGCCATTGTACTTCCCATGGTGGTGCCTTTTACTTGTAGGAAAAAGTCATTTTTAAACATAAAGTAGTTCTTCGTAAGAACCAATTCAGCCAAGTCTCTAATGCAGGAGGAGCTAGGACGGGATTGGGCAGGGCGTTGTGCTAAGAAGAAGCCTCTACTCTGCCTTGGTGTGGTTTAGAAGTATACAGGCTTTCTACGTCAAAGCATGCTAAAAGGATATTTTCATTAACCCAGGGGAGCATCTTGAGTACATTAATTATATCAATTGAGTCTCTTGTGAAAGATGGCAAGGCCGAAACACATGGTTTGATAAATGAGTCAACAAAAGTACATATGTTTTCTGTTAAACTCCCAATCCCAGCAATGATAGGTTGTCCAGGAGGGTTGGTAAGTTGCTTATGAATTTTAGGCAGTGTATAGATAACCGGTGTGATAGGGAAGTCCACCTTCATAAAATTATACTAATTTTTTGTAATTCTTTATTATCAAGGTACATTTTTAGTTTGTCGTGGATATAAGTCCTAAACTGGGTTTTAGGGTCTGAGGAGAGTTTTAAATAAAAGGTGTTGTCAGACAGCTGTCGGTTGATCTCCGTCTCATAGGCGGTTAAATTCTGTAACACAATTGCACCACGTTTGTCAGCCGGTTTAACAATAATCGTTCTATCTTTACTCAGATTGTACAATGCTTTTTCGGCATTTTAATGAACGCCTTCACTTCATGTTTTTTCTGTAGTATATTTGATGTCTTTTTCGACAAGTCTGCAATACGTTTCTAAGGAAGGATTCCTTCTCGGAGGCATAAAGGTTGATTTGCCTCTGAAAGTATTAGTACTGCATAAAGGTTGCATCATGAGGGAGTTTTTTTCTGATTGGATGTCCTTCTCAATTGTGTGAACATTACCAACATTTTCCACAGGTAAAGTATCATTAGTATTGGCAAAAAATTCCCTTAATGTTAGTGTCCTGAAAAACTACATAAAGGGATGGACAATGCTCAGGTAGACCATGGCATTTCAACGATGCCCAATTGGCATTTGGCACTAAGAGGCCTAAAGTGTGCCAAGAAAACATCCCCCACACCATTACACCACCACCACCAGCCTGCACAGTGGTAACAAAGCATAATGGATCCATGTTCTCATTCTGTTTACGCCAAATTCTGACTCTACCATCTGAATGTCTCAACAGAAATCGAGACTCATCAGACCAGGCAACATTTTTCCAGTCTTCAACTGTCCAATTTTGGTGAGCTCTTGCAAATTATAGCCTCTTTTTCCTATTTCTGGTGGAGATGAGTGGTACCCGGTGGGGTCTTCTGCTGCTGTAGCCCATCCGCCTCAAGGGTGTGCATGTTGTGGCTTCGCAAATGCTTTGCTGCATACCTCGGTTGTAACGAGTGGTTATTTCAGTCAAAGTTGCTCTTTTATCAGCTTGAAGCAGTCGGCCCATTCTCCTCTGACCTCTAGCATCAACAAGTCATTTTCGCCCACAGGACTGCTGCATACTGGATGTTTGTCCCTTTTCACACCATTCTTTGTAAACCCTACAAATGGTTATGCAAGAAAATCCCAGTAACTGAGCAGATTGTGAAATACTCAGACCGGCCCGTCTGGCACCAACAACCATGCTCAAAATTGCTTAAATCACCTTTCTTTCCCATTCTGACATTCAGTTTGGAGTTCAGGAGATGGTCTTGACCAGGAGCACACCCCTAAATGCATTGAAGGAACTGCCATGTGATTGGTTGAGTAGATAATTGCATTAATGAGAAATTGAACGGGTGTTCCTAATAATCCTTCAGGTGAGTGTATATTCACTATCTTACTATGTAGATGTGGTTGCAGAACCATATACCAAAACAAATATTTGGGTGTGTATACCAAGTTGGCTGTGTATAACAAGTTTGGTGTGTATAACAAGTTAGGTGCATGTAACATGTTAGGTGTGTTATGTCATATTATATTCATTAAAGTATTGTTTAATCTTACAAGGGGTTTTCTGTCACAACTACAAATACCTAGGTGTCTGGTTAGACTCTTCACTCTCCTTCCAGACCCACATCAACCAGCTCTATTCCAAAATTAAATCTAGGATTGATTTCCTATTCCGTATAAAAGCCTCCTTCACTCTTTCTGCCAAACTTGTCCTTGTGAAAATGACAATCCTCCCAATACTAGACTTTGGTGTTGTAATTTACAGATCCACCCCTAGTTCTCTCCTTAGGAAAGTAGGTGTTATATTTCACTTCACCATCCATTTTTTCACCAATGCTCCATATAACACCCATCACTGCAACCTGTATACACGAATCGGATGGCCTTCGCTACACACCCAGCGACAAACACACTGATATAATCTTATTTCCAAGTGTCTTCTAGGCAAAACCGCACTTTACCTAAGATCCTTATTCTCCAGAGCATCACCCTCTCTTGATCTGCGTTCAAGCAGGTATATCTCTCTGTTTGCCACAAATGTCCGCACCTCCTTCACTTAGGCGTGTATTCTCTTTTGTTGCCAGCTGTTTAGACCTTAATGGCTGTGTGAGTTATTTTGTGGGGACAGCATATCTACACTGGTATACAAGCTGTAAACTCACTACTTTACATTGTAGCAAAGTGTGATTTCTTTAGTGTTGTCACATGAAAAGTTATAATCAAATACTTACAAAAATGTGTACCCACTTTTGAGACACTGTACATTGGTCTGACAGTAGATTTTAAAGTAGTACTTTAAAGGTACGTAGTTAAAGGGACAGTAGATTTGAGCTTCAAGGATTTTTGCAGTATGTTCCAATCATTAGCAGTGGAGAACTGGAAAGAGATACGGCCGAAGGAGTTGCAGGCTTTTGTGGCAATCATAGAGATACACCTGCTTGAACGCAGATTAAGAGAGGGTAATGCTCTGGAGATTAATGATTGTAGGTAAAGTGGGGTTTTGCCTAGTAGACAGATGTACTCAATTTTGTGTTATGTTGACTCCACCCGCTCTCTTTGGCCATTAATGCATTTTGCACACTCTCACAGCTGTCTTTGTATGTTTTGCACACTTCCTTATCTATTCCCTTGTTCATAATGCCACCTACTCTAGTGTTATCTCTGCACTGCCACTTTAAATGGCACTTTGTATTCTGATTAATCTACCTCTCTATCTCAGACCCTATTTTTAGTAGTAAACTGCCAAACTACTTTACTTACAAATTACCTACCTTTATATGCTGACATCTGTTGCACTACAAATTCTTCATTGTCATTCTGAAGATCTGCACACTGTATTCCTGTTTTTATTATTTTTATTCTGTACTTCATTGTTGTGTAATTCATGTGTAACTTTATGTTATGGCAGTTTTGTCATGGCCAGGTTCAAGTAAAAAATTGTTCTAAACATGCTTACCTGATTATATAAAAGTAAAATAAAAAATTAATTATAAAAAATAAAACAAGAAACCTGAGCCAACTGTGGTTCCTAATGTAAACAGGCAACCTAGGTGCCCAAAACAATAAATCTGATACTACAAGGTGTTAATCACTCAGTCCATTACGTGGACTAATCGACATGAGAGAATTAAACTTGTTACATTAAGGTATTACCTTTTCAGGAACGAACACTCATGAATGCATGACACTTCATCAGCGGCAGTGGAAATACAGGTAATAGTAACTCCAACATAGACAGGGGTACAACCCTCAATGACACACACCACCCTTTGGAACACTAAAAGTTATATAGCCCACTTGATTACTAAACACCAACCAGTGTGGTGGTCAATCACCTAATCAACCTTCTTGTATGTAGTGAGGATTTACCCAAGAATAACCAAATAAATAAATTAGTGTCCAGAAGATGGTGTGCCAAACCCATACACAAACCCAAAATACATTTCAACATAAACTGAAACTAGTCCATTAATAAATAAATCAGTCCCACAGTGCATATATTACAGTTTTTATGCCACAACATTCATTAAGTCTCTGCTATGTCGTGACAATATACCAATTTATTGTGAATCTTTTAACATTTTGTATTACACATGCACACATACATAATGATTTGTATATGCATAAATTGTCAATTAATGTAAATTACATGTACTAAAATCATGTTTGTTAACATATAATTTATTACTTAACTAGGCATGTGGTAATCTATTAAGATATGCACATATTAATCATGGTCTATTGATGCATAAAAAAATCCTTAATACATGTTTATTCATGTATTAATTGATTTCATTAATGTATCCTTATTGTAGGTGTTACCACAACACTAAGTAACTGACCAAATTACTCAAGATTAACTTTTTTGATAGATTACATTTGCATTTACTATAACCATTAAAACTGGTCACAATATTTTCATGTATTTTTAAGTGAACTTTGATTACACAATTGTAGTTGGAATTATTGCACCTGTACAGAGATGTTGGTTCAGTTTATAGATTTTAGATTTGGGTACTCTGGCATTAATTTTGAATCTTATTAGAAAACAATTTATTTTGATTCTGTAAGAATTTTATTTGATTGGGTAAATGCTATTTTATTGTTGGGTATTACATAATGTTGAAATTAGTATAAAATAGACAAAATAGCTCTCAAAACAATGCCTGAAATTGATAATCTGATTAGATTGTACAAAATTTAACTAATTAAATGGTTAATTTTTTACCATTCATTAGTTGAATGTACTTGCAAATCTACTATATGTGCAATTGCTGTTTTCCCCTTCTACAAATGTGTCAGGTGTTGATTTCACCAGAGTCAACAGAGTTCAAAAGGAAATCAGAATATGAAACCTAAGCCAATTTGACTGCCATAACATGCAAGAAGATTGCTAGAGTTAAAAATTGTAGATCATTGGTAAACCGTTAAGAATTAATTTGCTGAAATATTTGCTAATTAATTATGAATTTACTAAATTCACAAGATGGTCATTTTCAGGATGAACTATGCACATATGCATGAGAAATTTAAGGAGAATTTTACCAATTCATAAATTCAGTGCAGAATACTGAGATAGCTTGTACAAGTTTGTTTAGCTTGTTTTCATGGATTTTATAGCATATTTTGTTTGACCGCAATTCAAACTCTGACCACCATGATGTTGTCACTGAGGCAGCAAATTAACCAGCTAATGGTTGCACTCTTGTTAGCTAGCAACCTTAAAAAATCTGATTCGCCAAGATTTACAAGAAGAAAACAAAGACGTAATCTAGAATTAGTTGGTATATATTTGAAAATTAAAAACATTTTTTTTCTATATTTACAAAATGTTCAAGAGCTCTGGCTAGTCTGCCTCACAATGCTATGGCAACCCCAGACCTTCAAATAGATATAAGGAATTGCATACACCCAAGCCTGAGTTTCTGTTTGGAGGAAGAACAAGTTAGGTTTCTAGTTGTTTCATGGCAACTCCTCTGCTTCAGGGGTGTGGCCAATTCAACATTATAAATACAGCCTTTGCTCTAGTTACATCACATATGAACACATATAGGTGATCCCTGTGTAAAGAACAATGGCTGCCAGCTTGCCTATCGTACAGGAACACCTCTCCTGTTCCATATGCCTCGACATCTTCAGAAACCCGGTGGTCCTCAAATGCAGCCACAGCTTCTGTGAGGAGTGTCTGCAGAAAACCTGGAAAGATCTGGAGAAGCTGTTTTGTCCTATGTGCAAGAAAGAGTGTTCTTCAGAGGAGCCAAGTCTAAGTCTGGCTTTAAAAAGTATCTGTGATTCCCTTCAGAAGGGCACAGAAAACAACCTATCTAAAATCAACTGTCAGCTGCATGGAGAGAAACTGAAGCTTTTCTGTTTAGATGACAAACAGTCCATTTGCGTTGTCTGCCGCACATCAAAGAAACATAAAGATCATGACTGTTGTCCCATTGAGGAGGCTGTGCCTGATTTGAAAGTGAGTCCAATTTATGATCGATTTACTCGCTTTCAGAATGTATAATATGAAAACATTACTCACATATGGTTGAACATTTTGTCTCTTGTAATCTAGGATCTAATCCAGGCTAAGATTTTGACTTTAAATGACAAAATAAAAAAGTATAAAACAGTTCAGATGACTCATCAAATGTGGGCTAAACACATAAAGGTAAATATCATGAATTAAGTCAACAATAAAGCAAGCAATCATTGAGCAACTCTTTTGAGATTATTTTATGCTATTGTAGAGCCAGGCTCAATGTGCGGTGGAACAGATAAGGAAAGAATTTAAGAAACTCCACCAGTTCCTAGAAGAGGAAGAAACTGAAAGGATAGTTGTCCTTAGACGGGAAGAACAACAAAAAGAGGAAGCAATGCAAGAAATAGCTGATGCCTTGACCCAAGAGATGGCTACACTTTCAGAGACAATAGAAGTTATCAATGAAGAAATGGATGTAGACAATACCAAATTCATGCAGGTAAAGAGTCTGTCAAATTGGGGAAAGTTCCATTGTTTTAACACTGTTTTTTGTCACTATTGCCTGAAATTGAAAATAACATTTGTAATTGATTTGTTCACAGAACTATCAGACCATTCTTAAAAGGTAAATATTGTCTCCCTTTTGTGTAAATATCTCTCTTTCTATACAGTATATATATTTTTTTTTTTCCATTTTAATAAGGCAAAACATTGTTTTCCATAGAGCCAATTGCATATCTGCAGATACAACAGATACTAAAATTGCATCAGGAGCTTTGGTTGACATTGCCAAACATTTAGGATCTCTTAAGTTTAAAGTCTGGGAGAAGATGATGGAGTTTGTTAAGTACAGTTAAGTGTATTTTCAACATAAAGTTTTATTTTTATTTTACTGTTTGTTGTACACTCAAGATCAATAATAATCTATTAAAATAATAAATACATCTCTGTCCACGTTCCTAGTTCCTGTGACCATGGATCCGAACACAATGTCCCCAAAGCTCAAACTCACTGATGACCTCACTTGTCTGGTATACTGTGAGGAGAAGCAGAATTTTCCAGAAAATCCTGAAAGGTTTCATAATACAGGAGTGTTGGGTTCTGAAGGATACAGTAGAGGCATCCATTGCTGGGATGTGGACGTAGGAGATAATGATAACTGGACCATAGGAGTAGCCAAAGAGTCCATTCCACGGAAGAGGCTAGTAAGAATAGAGCCTGAATCTGGACTGTGGGTCTTCAGATACGTCAGTGGTAAATACAAGGCAGGAATACAACCACTAGTGCAAATCATGGCTAATGAGAGGCCACAACAGATCAGAGTACGACTGGATTGTGACAAAGGGGAGCTGATCTTCTGTGATCTCACCAGGAAAACCACTCTGTACACATATAAAGACAATTTCACAGAAAAAGTGTTCCCATACTTTAATACTCAAAGTCACATTTGCCCACTACGCGTTTTTGGAGAGGTGAAAATGTTTGCCAGAAATGAATGAACCGTCTATGGCAGAGTGGTCACCAATCCTGGTCCTGGAGAGCTATCATCCTGTAAGTTTTCACTTCAACTGCAAATAATGTAGCTTAATTCAGCTCATCATCCTGCTTAATAGGGGCTAAAGTGAAAATAGTCTGGATGGTAGATCTCCAGGACTGGGATTGGTGACCATTGATCTATGGCATAATGTTGCCCTCAGGCAACAAACTACCTTTTTGGACCTCACACTGCCTCTTTAATCTATTTAATAAAAAAATATATAATATAATGGGAGGTCCGTGTGGCGTAGTGGGCTAAGTCGCTGTATTGCAGGACAGTCTATGTCATTATAGTCAGTGGTTCAAGCCTGACTATGGGTTCTCTGACTTTACGCAGACCTCCTGCACGAGGTCACTGTTTTTTTTTGTTAAAAAAAACAGACTCTGAAATATTTGTAAAATTATCAACAATGAATTACATCTTTATTTAATTAGAAAAGGTTTATTTCTTCATTGGACTTCAACATTATTAGTGCCATTCTTCTACAGTGTTTCTGTATTAGGTATGAGAAACAAAGCTGAACATAGAAATTGACATACAGTGCAGAAAGATAGCGGTGCATAGCAGTCTGTATATTATTTTTTACAGTACATTTAATTCAAGTTGTTTGTTTAATATTGTCATATCAAGGCGTGAATGACAAGAAAAGAGATAAAGGAGTAAGAAAACGTTTTTATCAACAGAGCTGCATGAGCCCAACTTAAATACGGTACAGTATATAAATACGGTACAGTATATAAAGTACACAAACCAATGCGTAGATATGTCAAATTCAGTCTTACTCAGATCAGTCTCAATGTAATACAAACTCCATATTTTACAAATTCCCAAACTCTCTTAACAGTTCTAAAATGTTCCCATAAAATAATCTCACAATGCTTGTTACTATCGTGGCAATCACATACAATATGAATTTAACTCCTTCAAAAAATAAGCTACAATCTGAAAAACAAACAACTTTAAGTTGTCTTACAGAGTGACATTTTTTTTCTCTCCAAGAACACAATGTTATATATACAGCAGGTTTTACCAATGAAACATGTTTGGCCTGCCGTTTATTTTCAATAACGTCACTGAAAACTTTTAGGACACCCTCAATCAGCCTGAAGCCTCGTCGGGGTGAGGATGTAGGGAGGCGTCACGTGACAAATGCTTTCTTTGGGTTTATACGATTTATATAAATTGTAGCACCTGCACAGTCATAGAGGGTGACATCCCAACTTTGTCTAATGGTTTTTATATGCAGATGTGAGAGAAGAAACAATTGCTATATGCAGAAGATACATTTATGATTTGACTATGAATAATAGACAAATTTGTTGTTTTGCATAAAATAGTCTAAAATAAAGACAGAAAGATGAAAAGAAAACTGAGATCTCATTGAGAACTACAACTTTGTATATTGAGTGTCACTCTGCAATACTCCATGATAATAAAGTACAATGTTAGAATAAAAGCAACTTTAATCTAGTTCTATAATCCTAAACACTGACACAAAGTGATTTCACAAAATAAATGGATAGTAGTTAGGCAAAGAAAAAGTGCTTTTCACGGGCAATGGTTCATGTGTGATGAACACAGCTTGATATTTAAAAATCCTCCCAAACAAGAAGACCCTTAGTGACTACAGCAGGGACATTAGAAGTATACCGGACATCTACAATCTCACAGTAGTGTTCCACATAAACACTGAAATAAAAAGGCTACACCAAACCTGAGAATACAGTATCATCTCTAGGAAATAACAATGGTGCCCCAAGCCCATCTTCATGTGTTGAAATTGAAATAACATTGCATTTAAGACAATACATACAGGATGTTCAAAACACCTATAAACTGACAGTGTAGCATTTGTAACTCATTAAGAACAAAAAAGCAAAGTGGCCTTTTAGCAGTGATCCTTAACATGGTCCCATATATCTTTGAGCTGCTTAGACATTTCCTGTGGTCAATGTTAGAAATCAAACACCAAAAGATTTGGAACCAGGCCAATGTTTTGTAATGGCTCATATTTACATATAAAATATATTTACAACCGTGGAACATTATGGAACCATTGGTTCTGAAGATTTTGGCATCCATTTCTTGGATGGTCACTTTCTTTCCACCAAATATAGGACATATTATCACTTTCAACTAGTCATTTTGGAGGCCATTTGAACACTTATAAAAAAAGAAACAAATTTAAATAATTTGATTAATTATAAAAATCAGTTAATGAATGTGTTTGTTCTTGTGGAGTTTGGGATTTGCACACTGTTGGTTGGTTTCAGCTCATCATGAGATCCTTATACAGATATTAAATATAATTTTGAGGCACTCATACCACGTCAATTTAGTGAACATATAATGGACTATTACAGACTGATAGTGGCGCTAGACCATTATACTCTGAAAATGCATTGGGTTGAATAAAAGTTGGAACTAGATTCGGTAGTAAGATATTTACTAATAGCTGCCATGCTACATGCTGAATACTCCAATGACTCTGCCGTTCACGTGGTGGAAACTGATAATGGAACTGTATATTTATAGATGGATGAAATCCCAACATCATAACTAGACAAGAATATAGTGATACTTGTCCCGGTTGAGGTCATAGGTCACATCCAGATGCTTAACTGACCAATCGAAGGCTCTCAATCAGTGTCCAGACCAGTATTTGCACATTCTCTATCACTTTTGCAAAATCCTGGAATTTACCATGAAGCTGTTTCTTTGTGGTGACCAACCCCTTTGGCCAGTTGATCTCCTATTCTCTCTCCTTCTGACATCTAAGGCTGTAGTTGGAGCTCAACCTTGTAGCACAGACATGGTTACCACTGTGGAGATACCTTCATCATGTGGGAAGTCTTTCAGCCTCCTCTAAGAAGAGTAAAAATCAGAATCCAAGTTACTGGTTAGTTTTACAGGAAACCAGGGACCATGCAGTTAAGTTAAAAGGTTGATTTACTGTACCTACCTGATGGTGAAGGTGATTCGTCCTCACCGGCTGTGGAGAAATGTAAATCTGACCCTAGAGCAGCGATGGAGCTCCTGGGACGGACGCAGCGGTCCCCTGAGAGACTCCTGCGAAGCAACGCCTGAGATATGGGATAAGAGATTAAATGAAGGACTTTTCATCTAAAGATACATTATTGGGCATTTGAATGCTTTATTTTATACTACCAGTGAGAATAAATGCAAAGGTGCAATGTAAATAGAAGAATGAATATAGTCTAATAGTAAAATGGGCAGCTGAATCGTAAAAACACCCCAAATATGTTGGCATATAACAAAATTCATGTTTCCAGAGAACGTCATTTGGGAGAACCTTTGAGATATACGGTTGGAACAAGTGCTTCATGGACTACGGTTGCATTCTACTACAATGGGGAACTTGTTTGTTTGGGAGCCAGTAGGTTTGTGTATGACCAGACACAGACATTCTTCTATTTTCAAACATTAATGTCAGATTTTGGTGTAGCTTAGCCCCTGACTCTGGAGCATGCACGTTCCATTGCAACAAGGGTTTGAGTCACTGCTCAGCCAAATGTCTGTGCTCTTCTTTTCTATTTCCCTCTGCATAGCATCTCCATATCATGTGCTACTGTCATATTCATAAAAATAATAAAATATATGCCCATAAAATCTTTATAGAAGACATTGATGTTGTTGAGAAGTGATTCTATATAATCATATAAAAAAGTTTAGAATGGTATTACTAGATGAGAGTGTTATACACCTAACGTTTGAGGCCTGTTCTGCTGTCTGAAGGCAGACAGGGAGAAGGTTCAGGGTCAAACCATGAGTGCAGAAAGGTGGTTATGGTATAGTTATCTTAAGGGGAGTAGCTGGGCCACGAGGACAAGTGAGTGACTTAGGAGAGAGAGGGCCCATCAAGGTACTGTTCTTATATTATAGCATTAGAATAAGCCTGCAGTTTATAGCATATGACTTACAGCTTATAACTCTGTTATATATTAGACTGCTTATATTCATATGATCTATTGTATATTAGACTGTAATTCCATCACAGATCTAATACATGTTGATGCCATTCAGACTAATAGGACATTTTACTGACAGGACACTAGACAGAAAAGGTTTATTTGAGAATAACAACTAGCAAGGCCATTTGATTAGATGCTAGACAGAAGTTAAGGTGACCGGCACATGTGCTCATGTGAGACAGTCAGGGGTCTGAGGAGATAAGGGTGTTCTTCTAGAAGGGATGTGAACAACAATGCTAAGGCTATATAAACCAGTTCCAATTGTTATTCGGGGCTTCTTCTTCAAGCCGTCTTTGGTTCCTTTTCCTGAGATGTCCCTGTTTCCAGACAATATGTTACTTTACTAAAGATTCTATGATGTAACCACAACCCGACTCCTGAAACCATAATTTCAACGAAGATCCTGTTGAGACGTAAAATAACCATCTATTTACAATGTAGATGCTGTACCTTTCGTGTTAATGGGCTGCTCGGAGCTGAGGCACTGCTGTAGAGACTAAGGCTGGAGTTGGACCTGCTGACTGTTAGGGTTTTAGACGAGCCTCCCCTTCTGGAGTGGTCGAATGAGTCTGGAGATAAGTACTTCTCCTTAATCTTCACATTCGTCCGTCCTTTCACTGCAAGGGAAATGCATTTTTACTACATGCCTGGATTACAACTTCACACATCTCATGATGTCACTTGAGCATCTTGCCCTACTAATGATTAAGAAGTTTTACTTATCGATCTGTGGTCCATCTACAAACCTCTACATGGGTCATTCTTAACCAGGAATTCATCCAGTGCTGTCCAGCCTCCTCCGACCCGCACCATCAATGTACTGCGCAAGATGCGCACCATCCGCAACTGTTGGGAATCTCCAAACTACAGCCGAAAATAAAATAACATTTTAACTGTCAATTATTATTACACTTTGTGCACAATCATTAGGCAAGTTGTATTCTTGAGGATTCATTTTACTATTGAACAAATACAGTGCTCTCAGTCAATCCAAAATATAAATACACCTCAAACTGAATAGTTAAGATAGTAAAAGTGAGTTCTTGTCTTTCTTCAGAGAATATAATTGTGTGCACAATTGTTGGGCAACTATTAGTGTGCAGAATAATCATGCAACCGAATTAAAAATGAGTTTCTCATCTCACTTGTTGATTTTAATCTGTTAAAGTGGGAATAATAAACAAACGACTCAAAACTTACAAATAAACATTTCTGACATTTCAAAACAAATCAGTGACCAATATAGATCTGTTTGATCTGTTGACGATCAACTTTTTGTGCAGCAGCAATCACAGCCTCCCAGACAATGTTCATATTTTTTTCCTTCACCATAAATCAACCATTTAAAAAGGGACCACAAGTTCTCAGTAGGGTTTAGGTCAGGTGAGGAAGGGGGACATGTCATTATTCTTTGATCCTTAAGGCTTTAACTGGCTAGCCACACAGTGGATACATGCGATGGAGCATTGTTCTACATAAAAATCATGGTCTTCTTGAAATATTTTTTCCTGAATACTTTTTTGTACCACTGCTTGAAGAAAGTGTCCAACATCTGGCAGTAGGTTTGAGAGTTGAGTTTTAGTCAATCTTCACCCCAGATAGGTCCAACTAACTCATCTTTAATAATACCAGCCCATAACATTACCCCACCCCTGCTGCCTTGCTGGCGTCTGAGACGAAGTGGAGCTCTGTGCCTGTTACTGATCCAGCCATGGGCCCATCCATCTGGTCCGTCAAGAGTCACTCTCATCTCATCAGTCCATAAAACCTTAGAAAAATCTGTCTTCAGAAATTTCTTTGCCCATTCTTGACGTTTCAACTTATATGTCTTGTTTAGTGGTGTTTAGGTTTCAGCCTTCCTTACCTTGGCCATGTCTCTGAGCACTGAACACCTTGTACTTCTAAGCACTCCAGGTAAGTTGCAGTTCTGGAATATGACAGCACTGGAGGATAATGGGTTCCTGGTAGATTCACGTTTGAGTCTTCTCAAATCTTTGGCAGTAAATTTGTTTCATTTTTTCTTGTGTCTTGCGACCCTGTTGACTATTTGCAACAAAACATTTGATGGTTCTGTGATCATGCCCCAATATCTTAGCAATTTCAAGGGTGATGCATCCCTCTGAAAGAACTTTTACAATTTTTGACTCTTCTGAGTCAGGTAAATCTATTTCTTGGTCCATTTTGCTTGAGGAACAGACGTTGCCTAATAATTATGCACACCATGATATAGGGTGTTGATCTCCTTAGGCCACACCCTCTCTCATTACAGAAATACACAGCACCTGATATGCTTAGATCCATTAAGCATTCCAGTTTATACAGCTTGGAGTCCGATATGGTCAAAATACTGTCTTGCCTAATAATTGTGCACACAGTGTAAAGATGCAGTCTATGACTTTGGAAACCTTTTGTCATTATTTGTGCCCCATGTCATCAAAACCACCTGACTTGTACTTGGGATTATGACACTGATGAGTCTACTACTAGTTATATACATATAAATAGCATATTACATTTCCATGGCAAAATTGGAGGCTTAAAACATTTATTTGTTAATTGCGAAAGTCACAGACTGCATTTTTCAATCTATAACCATCTGTTTTCTTGTGGATCTGGTTCAAGAAATTGTTAATATGTTGTTAAATTGTTAAAAGTAAAATGGAAAAAACGTCAAAAGGTAGCAATTTCTCACCCTGTAGCGGTTAGCACTGATCTGCTCTACCTGGAACCTCTTGGGGCAGTTACATTGTGACACCTGACGACTAACCTGAGAGAAATCAAAGTCATTTGAACATACAACTTTCATCAAAATCAAAAAAATGTTCTTAAGATTTAGATACTCAAAGAGGTTTTCACTACTGAATTTGGCAATAATGAACGCAACTCTGAAAAATATTGTAATATATTGTACCTCCTCATTGATCTGGTCTGCATCTAGCGTCCTACGGTATGGATCACGGCTTGGATGGAGAGCACTCACAAACTCATAATAGTCAATGTAACCATCCCCATTCATGTCAAAGATATTGGCCACTGCATTCATTTCCAGGGAATTGGTGGGAAATTCTAAAAAGTAAGGAGAGTGGGTATAACATAAGATTTAATATGTGGATTTATTCTATGCTTCATAGGGATTTGTTTTAAACCTTAAAATCAGTGATGTGTCATTTTATAATATTTTATTAATAGATTTGTTTAGCCTTTGCTCAAGGTGCACTGTAGAATTTAGCAAAGTGAGAACGTAATTTGACTGTCTTTCAGTGACCACATTACAAAAGATGTAGAAACTGTATCTCTTTATATTTAAAAAAATAAATAAAAGTCGGAAAAAGCTATTTAGATAGGATTTTGTAATTTGAACAGAAATTGCAATGAAGACATAACAAGTTTTGCTTCCACAGTGTATTTCAATAGGCACACACTGGTCTGTGTTAGATAAATCGTGCATTTTAGGCTGCATTTTCTTATGTGTAACAATGCACTGCATACTGTAGGGAGTCCTTATTCATCTTCAGATGTTTTACATTTTAAATTTTGTAACTGGTCACTTGAAAGAGAATTTATTTCCATTGTTACAGTGTGAAATTCTCCAAATAGCAATGATGAAAATCCTCTGTAACTTGCTGCCAATTGGCAGGTTTATACATACACTACCAGTCAAAAGAATTAGAACTTACATGTGTTTTGCTAGAACTTAATATGTTCATTCATCAAGGAGGCATTAAATTGATCAGAGGTTTTTGTAAAAACATGATTTATGGATGAGCTAAAGGTTTCATCATTAGGACACAGAATTAATGGTTGCTGAAAAATTATCTTTGTATGTGTCATGATTTGTCTTTGTCTTTATAAATCAGTAATTTCCATCATTGGTAAGATCTTAGACTTAGATTTTAATCAATTTAATGCCACTGGTGAATTGATCAAAAACATAAAAAACCCTGCGAGTTCTGATACTTTTCACTGGTAGTGTAAATAAAATCAATAATGAATAGGAAATGATATTGATCGAATGGATGCAGGTTTTCAGTGAAAAATACTGAAAAGTTTGGTACTGAGTATATTGGCAGCTCTTACTTGATGCGAGAACATTGTCAATTAACTCCTTCTTGCTGATTCGTCCATCTTGGTCTCTGTCAATGTTACGGAACACATCTAAGATCCTTGATTTGAGGTGGCTAATCCACTGCATGTAGCGCTTCCGCCAGACGTTGAAGTCAAAATTGGCAAATTCCTCCATCTGTTTAAGAAATATGAGATATACAAATTAATTTAATATTTAGTAAGTAAAATGATGCATTTGTGTAAATGTATGGGGGCGAGTCCGAGTCCAGACCAAGACCGATTCAATACTTTTATTATAGATGTTTCTCACGCTACTACAATATGACCTCAAATTGTACTTCTATTGTATTTCTTTTATTTCAAAATATTTCCCAACTTATTTAATAACGTAAAAAGTTCAAAAGTATTTCAAAGGTTTCAATGTATGGTAAAGTCACACATAGAAATGAAAATGTCTAAATACATGCAGCTTCTGTTCAGTCAGAATTGCATAAAAGTTTATATATATATTTGTATATAGTATATTTGTCTATGTTTAAAAATATTTTTCTATCATAATTTTCTTTAATGCTTATCATCATTTACCACACACTGTTATTCAGAGCAAATTGCATTAGGTATAGGGACATACCCCAGAGAAGCTTAGGTTAAATAAAGTGCCTGGCTCAATTGCACCAGAGGAACATTCAGAAATTGAACTCCCTAACCACTGAGTCCCCTGGAGACATCCTGCTGTTTATAAAGTAGCCTGTAGTTATTTATAACAGGGCCATATGGCTACCATGTTATTGTAATGACATTATGCATTTCTTATTGCCTGACTTTCACTAAAGATTAATTTCCTACACTGATGCAGCTGCTAATTGGTATACTAGCTAGATTAGCTGTTTCATCTCGACATGACACAAAAAGTTAGAAGTTGTCCCAGCTGTCTCGGTAATTGATATTTGACAATATTTGCCAGATGCGGTGTGTTTTTTTGTGAGTGTTATCTTACATTTAAAGTTGTGGTTTTCATAGGCAAAATGGACGATCGCTGATTTAGCTGACGTGATCTCCAGGAGATAAAATTGACGTGCGTGGGTTAACACACTATATTTCGTGCCTTTTTTTCCTACTCGAAGTGAAGACGCAGTCATTAGCTGGAGAAGCCAGAGCAGGCAGAGCGTGGCTGCAGTGGCTTTAAAAGAAATACAATGCCTGATCATTTTGCTATGATTATTTGAATAACCGTTGACATATTAATGCTCAAGTCCTCCTTACGCGAGACAGAGTCAAAACCGAGTACAAATTTAGACAAGACAAGACCGAGACGCTCAAGATGTGATCTTGAGACCGGACTCGAGTACTATAAAAGTGTTGATATGTGATGGCACTGGCCTCTCTCAGGTTCTGTTCCTGTTGTTCAAGATGGCCCTGTCTGGCCAGAGCCAGGAGCCACAGTTTCTGCCAGTGGCTGATCAGCTGACATAACTGAGGGGTCTGGGGTTCCAGGTTATCCAAGGGGAGATGAACTACTGCAGGCTGGAGCTTCATAGTGCTCCTCCGCTCTGGAACAAATACATTTAAATGATTATGTCGATTAGCTTGGTCAATACAAACTTCATGGTTTTTAAAATGTAGCAAATGTTGCCAATCTCTCAAATAAACTCCCCCAAATTTTCCATGACAGTATTTCAATAGGGATTAGAATAGTGCCATACGTTAAACAATAAAACACGATAAACAATGTCTACATTTCTACTAACTTGTCAGTGCCTTGCGGCTGGGTGAAGCCTGCTGTTTGGGGATAAGCTTCTGTTTGCAGGATTTTGTAGCATGTTCCACTTCGGTGAGTTTTCTGTTCAGCTCTTCCATGAACACCTGGAGAGGGAAATATTTAGTTCTGCAAGGAGTTTGTTTTTTGCATGCCAGATATTTTGGTAAGCTCTGTACTTATTGTGGTATACAGTGAGGCAGCTACAGTATATGACAATGCAATAATTGAAGGAATGTTAGTCAATAAAATTTTCTGCATTTCAACATACCTTCAATGTAGTTTTTTTGTTGTGATTTTTCCCAATTTTTCTCCCCTTCCAATTCCCTCTAATCCTGCCTTGTCTGCAGCTCCTCAACTCCTTAGACAGATCTGTAGGATGGCGAAGGGCCACACATGGTTCATCCTATGACATGTCGCCCAGCCGCCGATTATTTTCGCACTGCGAGCCCACACGGAAGCCTTTAGTTGGATCATGCACAGGATGATTACTTTCACCGACTATACTTCCACGATTTAACCCATAAGTGCCCGATCAGGACACAAGGAGTTGGCCGGATACAACGTGGCAGGATAGATAATTTGATTAATTTAACCCAAATCCCGGGCAGCGCTATGCTGCAGAGAATTCATAGTCAGGCTTGAACCACTTACTATCATGACAAAGACTGTCCTGCAAATGTAGCGACTTAGCCCACGCCACACGGACCCCCCTCACTGTTTGGAATTTCCATTGATTTCCAAAAACTGGAAAAAATATGCATATGACCCAACCCTACTGTGGTTTGGTGTTTGTTCAACTCTATATGTATATTGTACCATGTGTTGGATGATGAGTTCCTGGTTGTGCTCTACAGTCTCTGCCAGAGGCTCCAGATCCTTGAGATTTAGGGCCTCCTCTGCAGAAGATATCCAGTCCAGGAGTCGTTGCACATCTTCTCGCTCAGCTTCCAAAGCAGACAGGCTGGCCTGGATTCTCTGACCTTGCTGCTGGGCCCATGACTGCACCTGTACCAGGCAGAGTGGGAATACCAGCAGCAAAATACATCCTGTAATTTTTTTACTTTTAGCAGATACATTTATTCAAAGCAACTTACATTTGTGAGGGTTATTGAGAGAGTAATTGTCTCTGGCCCTCTTCTGGTTAGGGGTAGTGAGCAGATCTACAGCAGACTCACAAAACTCAATTGCTGGCTGAAGACGGAGTTCTGCCCATTACAGGAGATTTGTAGATAACTGGCCCTCTTTTTGGGACCCACACAGAAAAAGAGTCAAGCCTATCCTGCTGAAGACGGACTCCATCCTAGCTGGAGTGGTGCTCTTCTTTTATCTAGCAACATAGACAGGAGTCTAACTCCTATAGCCTCACCATGAAATAGGGTGCATGTTAGGCTGTAGGCTATTAGCCAGTCTGATAGATTAGTAGAGTCCACCATTAGCATAGCCAGTGAAGTGAGTTCAATTTTCCTCATTGAGACTGTGACTGTACCTCGATCCAGTTTCAGTAAGGGTTATCAAGGTGTTGTCTTAGTAACCTTACTAAAATAAAGCCTTCCATTATTTCTGTCATGAATAAAAAAGATTACAATTAGAAAAAAGACATAAAAATGGGATTACTAAATGTTTGATCCCTTAACTCAAAGGCAATCATAGTCAATGAACTGAATAGTCAATGAATTACAGATCATAAACTTGATATGATTGGGCTGTGTGAAACCTGGCTTAAGCCTGATGACTTTATTGCCCTTAATGAGGCTGTTGCGTGTAGCCCAGTCTGGGCTGGCGTGGACATTGGACTGAGATACGGACTCTATATTTTCTTGTATTATGTCTTTTCTTGTCTAGTTTCATTCAGCCAGTGCATTTGTATTGTTGTTTTTAGTTGTCATTATGTTCTGTCCCTTTAAGTTTTCTGTTTGACCAGGGCTAGGATAGGCAGTAGTTAAGTTAAGCTGGTACTTGTAGATCTGATTGATCATTACTTTCAGCCATGCTCAATTAGGTAGTTAGTTGCCTCTATATAACCGCTGGTCAAACAAGAGGGAGGTGTCGGGGATTGTGTTTCTGTTCAAGTTACGTTTGTTACTCAGGTCCATGTTGTTATCCTGATGATCTTTTATGGACACTCTTTGTGCCATCGCCATTTATTTTGCGTTGTAAGTAAACTCTGTTATGTATGAATTGATCTGCATACGCTTATTAATTACCAACGCCCTCTGTGCCACGGTAAAGAGCACAGTAGTGTTTTCTGTAGACATTGTGCATTAGATCTATATGTATATTCCATTTTCCTGTGTAAGAGAGCCAGCAACACCAAAGAATCTTTAATTAAAACTGCAAACGCCATTCCTGCTTCGTCTCCCTCCTTTTACACCACACCTGAATTTTGACAGAGGGCTCTTCTCCTGGTCACACTGGTACTCATATCCGCCGCAAATCTCACAAAGGCGGTGGTGTGGCTTTAATTTATGACACTGATCTTAAACTTACACCCAAAGTAAAAACTGGGTTTGTGTCTTTTGACGTTCTAATCATGAAATCTATGCAGCTTAATCAATCTGTTTTTATAGCAACTATCTACAGGCCACCTGGGCCATACACAGTGTTTCTTAATGAATTCCCTGAATTCGTATCTGGCATAGTAGTCATAGCAGATATTATAATTTGTGGTAATTTTAACATTCATATGGAGAACTCAAATGACCCTCTCCAAAAGGCTTTTAGAGCAATAATTGACTCAGTGGGTTTTGTCCAACACGTCTCAGGACCAACACACTGCCATAGTCACACGTTCAACCTTGTTTTGTCTCATGGAATAGATGTTGTAGATCTCAGTGTTTATCCTCATAATCCAGGAATTTCAGACCACCATTTGATTACTTTTACTGTCACATCAATTACTCCAATAGGAACCCAACCATGGATTTTAAGAGCCACAATATAAATTCACTGACAACCCAAAGGTTCTTGGATGCCCTTCCTGACTCAATCTACCATATTAATGATGTTAAAGTTAACACATCTATGAATGATCTAACTGAAGATTTACACCTAACCCTGTGTAACATCCTGGATGCAGTTGCACTACTAAAAACTATAGAGATCTGCAACAAGAAACTTGCTCCCTAGTATACAGAAAATGCCAGAACCCTAAAGCAAGCCTCCAGAAGACTGGAGCGGAAATGGTGTTCTACCAAGTTGGAAGTATTTAGACTAACTTGAAATGACAGTACTCTGCGTTACCGAAATGCACTCACTTCTGCTCGATCAGCCTATTTCTCCACCCTAATTGAGGAGAACAAAAATAACAAAAACTAAAAAAAAATGTTTTTATATTTTTGATACAGTTGCAAAGTTAACTAAAAAGCAGAATTCTACAAATGAGGTTCAACTACATTTTGGCAGTAATAAATTCATTAGCGTTTTTGATGAAAAGATCATAACCATTTGAAAACAAATCACAGAATCCTCCCTTAAGAAACTTTATTTCTCCTGAGCTCACCTGTCCTGAGATTGCACAGAACAGTCAGCATCTTGGATAAGGAAGGACACTGGAATTTTTTATCCTGTATCCATTGAAACTTTCCCTAAAATAGTAAAGGCCTCAAAGCCTTCCAACTTTCAACTGGACCCTATTCCAACTAAATTACTAAAGGAGTTCCCTGTGCTTGGCCCGCAAATAATCAATTGCTCCCTAGTCTCTGGATGTGTACCAAACTCCCTAAATTGGCAGTAGTGAAGCCACTTTTTAAAAAACCTTGACCTACATAACTACCACCAGCCTATTTCGAATCTACCATTTCTCTCAAAAATATTAGAAAAAGTGGTTGCCCAGTAACTCAGTGCATTCCTAAAGACTAATAATATTTACAAAAAGCTCCGGTCTGGGTTTAGACCCTATCACAGTACGTGGACTGCACTTGTGAAGGTGATAAATGACCTCCAAGTTTCATCTGACCAGAGCTGTGCTTCTGTTCTTGTGCTTCTGGACCTTAGTGCTGCCCAGCGGCGGTCGGTGGATCTTAATTGGGGAGGGCGGGCTCATGTTACACTTGGGACGGGAGCGAATGGAACGATGCGCCACACACCAAACCCATTGTGCCATACTGTGCGATACCGTTCCGTTTCCTCCAGTTCGGACAGTACTAGGAGCCAGCGCCCCCAAATTAAGATCCACCAACCGCCGCTGGTGCTGCCTTCAATACCACTGACCACAACATTCTTCAAGACGGATTGGAAACCTATATTGGGCAACGTGGACATGTTCTGTCACGGTTCCGATCCTATCTATTGGAAAGATATCAGTTTGTATCTGTGGATGGTCTGTACTCCATAAAATCTAAGGTATGCTTTGGGGTTCCTCAAGGGTCTGTTTTGGGACTGCTACTGTTTTTGCTATCAATGTTGACTCTTGGTGATGTCATCCGGAAAACCAATATCAACTTTCACTGCTATGCTGATGACACACAGCTGTATATTTCAGTGAAAAAGTGAGAAGCCCTAAAATTGCACACCTTGGAAGCCTGTGTTTTGGATATCAATAATTGGATGACAGAAAATAATTTACTTCTAAACTCTAAAAAATCAAATCTGGTAATGAATATAGATGGTTGTACAGTAATATAGAAAAAAAAACTGTAAAAGACCTTAGTGTTACACTGGACCCAGATCCCTCTTTTGACAAACATGTAAAACATATCTCTCAAAAAATAGCAGTTTTTTCCATCTCCTGAACATTGCAAAAATTTGAAACTTTCTGTCAAGGAATGATGCAGAAAAGTTAATCCATGCTTTTGTTACTTCAAGATTGAATTATTGTAATGCTCGCTTTTCTGTCTATCCAGACCAAACCCCAAAAAACTTAAATTAGAGCTTAACACAGCAGCCAGAATTCAGACTAGAACCACAAAATTTGAACAAATTTACCCAAATTCTAGTCTCTATACTGGCTGCCCCTGTTCACAATACGCACTGTTAATGAACCACCCATGCTGGCTTTCCTGGTAGGCTCCCCTCTCCTCACTGGGATATGTGGGTGGGTCTGAATCATGCCTGTTTGCTCCTAACCGAGGTTCTCTTTGTGCAGGACCACATCTCCAGTCCCCCCTGTCTCAGCCCTAGATGTTATGCTGCAATATTGTATGTGCTGGGGACTAGGGTCAATCTGCCCTTTCTCAGTCCCCACTTAAGTCTTTATGATATGTGACAGGGGACGATAGGAAGTTTCCAGAAGAGGACTGGCCACCCCCTTGAGTCTGGCTTCTCTCTAGGTTTCTTCCTAGGTCCCACCGACTAGCGAACTTTTCCTAGCCACTGTGCATCACTTGTGTTGCTTTCTCTCAGGGGATTTGAGCCAGGTGTCTGTCAATGCACTTTGTGACAACTGCTGTTGTAAAAATGGATTTATAAAATAAATTTGACTTATTGATTGATTGATTAAGTGGATAAATGTCAATTACAGGTGGGCCGAGTAAGAGCCAAATCCCACCTCTTCGTAACGAGTCTTGGTGACGCTGATCCAGGACTTGAGTGTGATGATGGAGTCTGGGTGACAGGAGGACAAGATTTCCTCTCCCAGACACCGGATGCTCTCTAGCTCCATCTCCTGGTAGTGCAAAGAATTAACTGATTCCTAGATGCAGGGCACACACAACAGATTCTATTATCCCCACTGCCATCCAAAAAATGAAATATGAGTAATACATATTTAAATCGTATTTGGAAGGTCAGTGATTTGGCAGCACCTGCCATACCTGTCATGACTGCGGTTTTCATCTCTCCTACTGTCTGTAGCTATATTAGACTGAAAGGTCTACCAACCTTATGACGTTTGCTGAAGGCCAGTAGAGCTTCCTCATTTTCAGGGATGTTTCCATACTTCAATATTCTCTCTGTCTCCACCAGATGTTCCAGGAATGAATGCACCAACCCGTCAAACCTTTCAGCCTAACAGAGACACACACATTACTCAAAAATGTAATTTGGACACTTAAAAGGCATTATCACAAATCATGAGCCTCATAAATGCTTTTTAGTATGAAAGCCTTTTGTTTACTAGTTGATTAAGTGGAACGATAGGAAAGAGGATACCAATATCTATTTTGGGGGCTCATCCGGGACTCAGTTGTCTATGCGTAAACCACCTGTCACCAAACTATACTGAAACTCTCCAATAGCATAATTGAATCTAAACCTAAATATAATGTAACTACCTGTTGGAGGGCGTCCTCCAGTCTGGCCTGCTTGGAGACAGACAGCTTACAGACGGCCTCCCAGCGTCCCTCTAATTCGTCCATTTGCTCCTGCAACCAATGAGCATCAGCCATGCTACTCCGGGTCAAGTCTCTCACAGAGCGCTTTAGGGTCCTAATGCACGCAGCTCGTTTTCCCAATTCCTTCTGGAACACCTGAGAGACAAAGCCAAATATAATGTCTGGGTTCCACTCTTAAAACTCAATAGAAACCAATTATTTAAATGTTTCTGTTGGTATCTTCTATTAGGATACAATTTATGTATTCTAAGTAAAATACAGTTTATGATAAAGAATATATCTAAAATGTACCTTGTGCTTGTCAATAAGATTGTTGACCATGTCTTTTTCCCCACCAACGGGCACATCTTCAGCCAGCTGTGGCTCTGCTCTGTATAACCAGTCATTCAAGGCTTGAAGGGCATCAGTGAATCTGCCTGAAAACAACAGTGCCTCTTCCAGCTTGTGTTGCCTTAGAAAAATGAAATTGGATCATATACTGAGTGAAAGCAAGCTAACCATTTTGTTCATATTGTTCTCAGTTCACTCTGGATTCTTACCCATCCCAAGCAGCCCAGAGTCTCTGCTATATTGGTTTTACTCATCATAAACTGTTATGACATTTGTTTATGCTTCGTCAGAAGTTCATTGCACTCTGCTAACCTTTCCATGGATTTGCCACTGATGGTATCCCAAGAGTCTCGAAGCTCAGACAGTAGGTTCTCCAGGTGCTGTCTGTCTTGGGCACTCTGAGACCTCTCGTGGAGGCCCCGTCCACTCTTCAGAGTGGCATCATACATTGGCCGCTTGGAGCGGAGAAGCTTCTGGAAATCCTGGGAACAATTAAAAGGAAAAACAAAAATAAAACAGATGGAAGTACCATATTGAATACTGCTTTCCCTATTACAATAATAATGGACTGTAGCCTATATTCCAGCAGTCTAATTTACTACTTTTACTGTACATAAACAGCAAAGTCTTGGTTGTCTATTTTGCCACATTGTCTATCATCAAAGACAAAAAAATACAAATCACCACATATATATTGATTTTTTACGGCCCCGATGGCAAGCTAGAAATGTATAACATTTTCTTTAGGGCTACCTTCTGTTCCATGAGTTGCAGTTTGATTTCCTCATGGTCTACGGCAATCTCTTTGTGTGTATCCAGTGTTCGCTCCACCTCAGTGATCCAGTCCACCAGGAGGCGCCAGGATTCAATGAACTGAAATATTAGACAGTCACCATAAAATAAGGTTAAAAAGTAGTTCAATTAGATTTTCACAAAAGATGTTCACACATACTCTGATATCCATTCGTGTAAATGTTGGTCGCAGGCAGAAAATCAAACAAATGAGAATCAAATCTATTCCATAACATATTAAACGTTACTCTGTTGATACCTGTTTAGCGTTTTTCTTGACATCCTCTAGTGTTCTGCCCCTGTCTGCAGTGTGCTGCTGGAGCTTCCTGTAGCGGTCCTGGATGGTCATGACCAGGTTGTGAACCACGTCACAGTCCTCTTTCCTGCTCAGCTCAGTCAGCCTGGATGCTGCACCCTCCACCACTGTCTTTTTCTCACCATAGCCTTTGACCTCACTCACCAGTGTCTGAGGTGGAAGAACGCAGCATTGCTTACATTGTTTTACTATATTGAGCAGCATCCCATAGCCGGAAGTACAGCCGTATGAAGTTAACTAATAAAAAAGCCTAAAAGGGTAATTAGGCTGTGAAATAAATCAGAATAATGTCAGACTCATCTGCAAATACACAGAGACACACTTAAGGACAGGCATGCAACACACACACAGAAACCTACCCGGTGGTGTTGAAGCTGAGCACAGACTGTTTCCAGGACAAAGCTGGGTGCAGGCAGGACTCCTATGTTCTCCTCACATTTGGCCATCTTGGACAACAGCTCTTGGACATTAGTGTGGAACTCCTTGGCTAGGTTCAATCCCTCTGTTAGTTTGGCCTTTGGGAACAGGTACCATAATTTCTATCCCCCATTCAAAAATGAACTGCAGATAATCACATTTTATCTTAGGCTCTCTGTTCTAAGGAATCATTTTATCTGGACCCAGATTTAGGTGGTGTTCAATAGGCTAACTATGTGGCAAAAAATGGCCAATTCAAATACTTGTTGCATGCTCCAATCTATATAACCCTGTTCGTAATTTTATCAATATTCTTAGGAATGGAATATTGAAAAGTACAGTTATCAGGGGCGCCATATGGGGGTAAAGTTAGAACAATTCCAAGGGCCCATGACTGACAGGGGTAAAAACTACAACAGCTGTGCAGAGGGGTCCCAATTAGATTTTTTGTCATGGGGCCCAAAATCCCTGACAGTATTACCAAAATTATTCAACTCCAATTAAAATACAGGATTATTGTCAAAATTCACAGACTGTCAGATTTTTGCAGAGAACAAATAAAAAAAGCTATTGAAATAGCTCAACACAATGAATGCATCACATGGTTTCCCCATATCCAACTGATAATGTAACTCATAATGACTTCTCCAGTCTCAAAATTATTCAACCCCATGAATAGAATCCTTCACAACAGCACAAATAAGCAAAACAGATGTTGTCTCAAGCACACCTGATGCAACTAATCAAGGGCTTCATTAGTTGCACCAGGTGTGTTTGAGCTGGAACACATGAAATACCTGAACTGGCTAGGGGTTTGTTGAGTGTCACATTTGACTGCATGGGAGAAACATGGCTAAGTCAAAAGAATGGTCCAAAAAGTTAAGAGAAGAGAGCATACAAAAAGATAGTGAAGGAGGCACTGAATATTGCCAGAGACACCGTTGGAAGCATAGTTTGCAAGTTCAAAGATAAGGGAACAGTGGTTACATTACCTGGACGGGGCAGAAAAAGGAAGCTATCAACAGCTGCAACTAGATTTCTGAGAAGGCAGGTTGTGAAAAACACTAGAGTGCCTGCAAAAGATCTGCAGCACTGAGGTTTCAGTGAGCACAATAAGGCTTGTACTAACTGCAGATGGTTTGCATGCTAGAACTTTAGACTTACACCCCTACTGACACAAAAAGTCAGCTCTAATATGCTCAAAATCATATAAAAAGGCCACAGAGGTTTTGGGATACTGTTCTGTAGAGCGATGAAACAAAACTGGAACTTTGTGGCATAATACATCAGCGGTATGTCTGGAGTAGGGATGGGCATGATTAATCGACGATCGACAATTGATCATTAAGAATTTCGTAGATCAAGTTCAATTGTTATCGATTAAACTAATGCAGGTTGCGTTGCGTATACGTTTTTTTAAAGTAATTAAATGAATTTCCCTGTGTGGCAGCAATTAAAATTATATCACCCAAGGGCAATAATCAGTTACCTGCAAGTTTACGTTTTGATTTCAAAAGTATTCATGACGAGGAATCAGGTTCCCCGGGGCAGAGTATGTGAGCGGAGTGGTATCGGCCCAGAAGAATCTTGCTCAATATCGCTCAAGTAGCCTACCGCTCCAGTCGCGCTCACTTCAAATGGTCAGGACATGCACAGCCTAATGA
>JACXGM010001508.1:0-23807 GCA_016801145.1 Umbra pygmaea
CCATCACGTCCCCCGTCCTGCATACACACAAACCATAACATTTCCCCACCAACACGCAAACACAAACATCTGTACTCCAGCATCTGTGTTTCATTATGACCCTGTGTCAAAAGCACACTTTATTTTTACTCGAAATAGTAACAAAGTCTTAAGCATAAGTCATGTATTGATGGGACACAATTGCCCAGAGGGACTAAGGTTTCAAGCTTGAAGACTAAAAGACAAAATCCAACTTGCAAACATCTGTTTCAATGTAAGTTTATAGATCCACTGAACATCAACACTTTTAACCTCCCATTGCTTTTGTGGAGGCCTCAAACTGCAGACACTGTAGGGAACCACCAATAACCACAACACCAATGCAGATATCCTTAGGACCTCATTAGGGTTTGACCATGACTTAGGACCTCATTAGGGTTTGACCATGACTTAGGACCTCATTAGGGTTTGACCATGACTTAGGACCTCATTAGGGTTTGACAATGACTTAGGACCTCATTAGGGTTTGACCATGACTTAGGACCTCATTAGGGTTTGACCATGACTTAGGACCTCATTAGGGTTTGACAATGACTTAGGACCTCATTAGGGTTTCACCATGAAAAGAAAACTATTGCTTTATTATGAAAACTAAAACATTCCATGGACCAAACGTGACTACAATTTGTTTTGTGAGGCAATAAAAAACAAAAACAAAAATTACAATCATTATTTCCATGAAGAAATCTGACAAACATGCAGGCTAGAATCAAGCAAGAGTTGGGATATTTGGACAAAAGTCATATCACAGACAATTGACTGTAAGTAAGACTGAATGGAATGCATGAGTTGTTTTGTCCAAATAGGATACAAGGTTCATTAATTTCCCTGCATCTACGTTTTGTGCACAGGAGAAGTCGTAACTGAAAATATATTAATGCTATTTTGAGGATAATATAAAATATATAAAACATTTTTGGTCGATGCACCACATAACTCTGAATGTCGTTGACTGACAATAGGTACCAAACTTTAACATCACTGTTTGCGGTTTCAAAAAAACAATGTATTGATTCATAATTGGTAAATCTCAAATAAACAGAATGCAAATCTGTTAACCAGTGTCAGATTATTGCGCATTTTGAATACTACCATTCAAATGGAATTCACAAATACTAAACAGAGTGGACCGGATGTCTAGGAGAAAGGCTTGATTCAATCTTCAACTCTCTTAAATGTTTTGAGAGTTATGTCGAGCTAAATCCCTTCAACAGATAAATATCATTGATCTATTATAAAAAACAGATTGTGAATGGCATGATCTTG
Source organism: Umbra pygmaea (assembly GCA_016801145.1). Taxonomy (NCBI): domain Eukaryota; kingdom Metazoa; phylum Chordata; class Actinopteri; order Esociformes; family Umbridae; genus Umbra; species Umbra pygmaea. The sequence continues at coordinate 1,306 of JACXGM010001508.1, forward strand.
ACCAACAGTTTGATAGCGTGGCAATATTCTTAGATGAAGAAGAAACCCTTGTTTTTATGGAAATGCCTGTTTAAGAACTGATTAGATGAGTTGATTCTGATTCATTGAGATGAGTTATGCATTTGAGTTTAAGCTGTTTGTTGAATCGATTCCATTTGTCCTCTATGCCCTAGATGCAATTCTCTTAATTCTGAATCACATGTGCTGTTCAAGTAGGCCTAATAAATTAGATATTTTTGTTTCAAATCCAAATATTTAATTGTGCCGTAGCGCAAGGCACTTAACCCGAATGGCTCCAGTAGTTTGCTTTGGATAAGAACTCCTTCTAAATGACTAAAATGTAAATGTTTGGCTGCACATAACCTTCCCTCTGTTTTACATAATATCACGATTATTCACATAGGAAAGTAAAGACTTGAGGGAAACTTTTCAGTGGTTCACTGATATGCAGCCTACGGGGCAGAAAAATACTTCAACGCCTGTTCACTGTTTCTACAGTTGTTTGGAGAATTGAGAGACGGGAAGGTGTCCTTGTGTACTTTGGAATCATGTTCTGTCTGGAGCACTTGTTAACAGAAGAAGACAAAGGAGACTGTCTGCACGGGAGACAAAACCACCCTGGGTGGGCTCTGTTGGTATTGACATAACGGATACACTTGTCCAGAGCTATAGGCTGCTCTGGACCACTGCCAAGGTCAGGCCTGTGCATGAGTGTGTTTGTGAGAGAGGGATGTATGTGATTTTCTCTTTACCTGTTCTTTGGCTTTGGACATCCAAGTCTGAAACAGCAGATCCAGTCTGGACTTGTGGTACTTCTTGGTGGTCTTTACTGCTATGAAAATGTCTTTGAGCTCAAGTTGGTCCCTGGACTGAGACCACCCATCTCCTGCCATAGTCCCAGTCCTGTGGATGGATTCCCCCTCCAGTCCTGTCAGAGAATCTTTATCCTTCTCAGTGCCCCAGGTGTCTCTGTGACCAGCTGTGTATGACTGGTCCCATTGCCCAGTTGTCTTGCTCTCTCTGGATGTGGCCCGCCCTGTACCGCCACTATCATTACCACCGCGCCAGACTGTCACCTTCCCCACAACTGCCTGTAGAGGTACCGCCAGATCTCCTGGGCGCCAGGGAGTTTTGCCAACACCCATGCCAGCTCGAGCAGGCCTGCTGTAGGGCCGGGGCTGAGGTAGGTCCCCCTGGTTCTGTGAGGGCTGAAGGGCAGGGATAAGAAGCAGGAGGAGGGCACAGAACGCCAGGGAGAACAGGAAGCAGAGTTTGCTGATACCCATTGAGGAGACATGCATCCTGACTGGCTGCTGGAGCGGCCTATCAGCCGCCGTTGCCAGCTTTGCTGTCCACACCACCACGTCTCATCTTCATGACATCACTGAAAACCTGAGGAGACATCTACACATAATCAGTGATAAAATTAGAGTACATATTCTCAGAATCTCAATCTATTTGATTATCCTTTTTGACAGTTACAACATATGCTTCCTACAATCTGCATATAATAAAAAATAAGTATATGTATGTATGTATGTATGTATGTATGTATGTATGTATGTATGTATGTATGTATGTATGTATGTATGTATGTATGTATGTATGTATGTATGTATGTAAATATATAGTTGTTGAGTGTGCCAGATAGAACAGATTTTTATAACAACTCTGTACACTTAGCCAAGTCGTCCTTAAATGGGATATTATTTAGCTGAATCGGTGGACATGCCAATGGAGCCTCGAATTTCTTCTGTTAATACATTTTCACAACCGTGCAATGTGCCAGATCATTTGCAAGTATAACATCAAATTTAATAGCCAGCCTTACCTTACCAGTGTTAGCAATTTCCTTTCGCTGCTATTTTCAAAGGTAATAGTTTAACACAATAAATGACCGTTGTAGGAAGAAAATGGATGTAATCAACTTTTAACTAACATTAAGAATTCTGAGTGAAATATGAGCGCTCGGCACAAATACATTATAGGCCTACAGGAAGGAATTAATAATTTACAGTGAATGTACAACAATAAGCCTAATGCATAAAACATAGTTTTACATGTGCTGTTTGTATTTGTATCAATCAAATCAGAAATAGTTAAATTTGTTTGAAGAGAGGTCATAGAAATCTAGTAGGTCACTGCAAATATAAACTGTTCTTACTGTGGACTATTTACTCTGTTTCGACTGCAGAGTAAATAGAATAACAACAAATGTCACTTGCACTCTAAAATGAAACTTTTGGAGTAGTAGTAACACAGCTATGTAACATGCAGTACTTCCTTGCCTATCTTGTGACCAATATGTTTAAAACACGTATGCTGTTATAAGAGCTATTTTCTACTTACATTGAAGCAAAATTAACCTGTTTCTGCGTTTACATCTTTCTGCGACGTGCCCCTTTCTTAGTCCAAAAACAAGGGCACTGGAAATCCAACGAAAAGTGAGCAGTGAGAAAATAAGTAAAGGTTTTCCATGCGCTTTTTTCTTCCTCCGCGATCGGCTCTTTTTGTCTGCTGACTTGACTTTGATTCGACTATACGGCTAAAACTTAAACCATTGTATTAATTAGACAGATTTCGCTTTTCTACCGCGATTGAAAGTATTAAAACAGTGCAATCCACCGGTCAAGTGCCAGCTTGGTCAAACAACATATATTTGCTTCCATTGCGATTATTAATGACTCTCGGATTGCTCTCAAAACACTTTCTATAAACCCGTGAAACCGTGATTATTAGTAGCCTACAATACCAAGTTATCTGAAACCGTGCGCCCTCTGGCGGAATGATGCTGTTTTACACGGCCTTGCGTTGTTAAATGGCCCGATTTGCCCATATATATCCTTTATAATGGATATCTATGGGTTTGCCTGCCATGCCACTGACGTTTTAAAACATTGCTGTAATTTCACATGCATGGTGTTGTTTTTTGACAGGATGGAACATTGAATGCCTTCGTAGCCTATTTTATGGAATATATTAACAACGTATCAAACAGTAAATAAACAGAAAAACGGATAACCTCCTGGCTATGTTAAATCAGATATTTTTAGTAAGAGTTACTTTTATGGTAAAAAAAATATTCTTCAGTTCAAGGTTGACTTTTCATTGTTATTTTTATTATTCGATGGATTTATTTTCTCTATCTTAACTAGGCCATTGACACTGGATTACAAATTAAAATCAGAATTTTTTTTAATTCTGTCTCGAACACATCAGAGTAGCACTGACGTATTACGTAAAGACCCATAGATATATATCTATGGTAAAGACCTAAGTGAACCCATGACCCGGATGTGATAGCCCGCTGCTGTTTGTTTCTGCATTGCAGGACGTCAGAAACGGGAAAGATGCCTTTGCCTGTTCAAGTATTCAACTTTCAGGTAATTATTCATCGATTTCAATGCATATTTACTGAGCAACTCTGCGTGGGATTCACATACGAGCTTGTGTGTACTCCGAAAGGCACCTTGCATAAATCGAGTAGCTATGCAGCTAGCTAGTTCGCTTGGGCCGCTAGCATTGCTGATGAGATAGCTAGCTAGCTAGGCTAACTTTCGCAAGTTCATATAGCTAGCTAGCTAACGTTATAACTGGGTAACTCTACAGCGCTGTACATTTTTTACATTTAATTTTAATAACATGAACAGCTAGATGCTAGAAATACATTTTCCTTTCAATAAAGTTAAGTTTCAACACAGGAAGGACGTAACTTGACTGGCATTAAAGTATGGCTTGGTAATCTATATGCAGCCCTGTTCCTCAAGTGTCGCAGGATTTTAGTCTCAGCTTCGTACAGTACCACCACGCTGAAAGAGTTATTAGATCCGTGTTGTTATTGCGCAGACTCAGAACACCAAGGCTTACAGGTTTATTCGAAAGATAAACTCTGCCGCACTACGGGATCAGGTGTTGTTACTTGCTACTACTTGGGGATGCCTTCATGTTTAGTCAGGGGGATGATGCCTGTTCAACGTGCGTTATCTAGTACTGACGAACAGATTCGGTTCAGTTGGTATTACTGATATAAGGCTAGTTGTGCAGCATACTCATCTGAATCTATTTTATTCCCGAGGTATCACTTTTAACAGGATTTGCTAGCAACACCAGTGCCCTACCCTTGGATCTAGGCCAGGATAGTTAGGATGATTTCGTCCCCACTGGCACTGATCAAAAATACATAAATTCAGATAGATATTTGCCAGCTTTGCCAATGTTACAATATGTAAATATATTTAGTTCCTAACAAAATCTAGAGTTTTGCTAAGTGACGATCGAATGGTGTACATTTCCACACGGTGTTTATTTTTGTACATGACAAGCATACAAAGATGTCTTGTATGATGCTCAATTGTGTAGGATTAGTTGTATACAGTGCAACGTTTTTTGGCCACCTAAGAAAAGTAAGTAGTGTGTGTTTTTATTTGTTTGAATAAGAAAGTAAACACAAAGAAACATTACTACAAAAAATAAATTGTGTGGCCTTTAGAATCTAGAACTTGGTTTACTTGAATGAGAATTCAAGTTGTCTTGTGGTTATTTCAAGCTTGCAAGATATATAAAATCTCTTATTTTGATAACTGGACAGTCAGTCTCAGCAGAGAGAGGGAGACAGCAAGTTGACAAATTTTGAATGTGTCTTGATTTAAAAAATACATTTCTATAAGCTGCTAATATTGATGGCCTCCAGGAAGCTTGGACCGCAGAGTATTCTGAACCATGTTATTGGTCAGTGATAGACCTGTTGCAATACATCTCCAAGCCTGCAGGGGAGGCTACAGCATTACATAATGGCCTCATTGATAATGTCCCGTACTGTTACATGACACATCTCTGCATGTCTTTGCTCTTTCAGGGGGTTGTGGAGCCCATGCAGATAGATGCTGATCCACAGGAGGACCAGCAGAATGCGCCAGATGTCAATTATGTTGTGGAAAACCCCACACTGGTATGAACAGATACATAGTTTCTCCCTTCACACATACTGCACAAAATGTATGTATGTATGTATGTATGTATGTGTACTGACAATTATATGGAAATTACTTTTGCATAAAAAATGTATCACACAGTAAAAATAAATATAAAATGTGTGTGTGTATAGTACTTCTTGGTGGATATTATGCTGGATAAAGTTGACCTTGTTGTAGAAATATAGTATTATAGCTTGTACATGAAGTGAATTTCAAAATGTGTGGAATGCACATGCTTCTGAATGATTTATAAATTCATCCATTACATCAACATCTGTTGTAGATTATATGGTCATCATATCACATAATGTACAATGCTGACCATTTAAAGGGAAAATGACTACATTCCAATGAAATCTTTGATGAAAGTGTGTGTTCTGGGTTTTGACTGTGGATTTGCCCAAAAGTAAGACTGGTCCTCCTATCTCCAGGACCTGGAGCAGTATGCTTCCAGCTACAGCGGTTTGATGCGGATTGAGAGGCTGCAGTTCATAGCTGAACACTGTCCCCAGCTCCGTACTGAAGCCCTGAAGATGGCCTTGTCTTTTGTCCACAGGACCTTCAATGTAGACGTGTATGAGGAAATTCACCGCAAGCTCATAGAAGCCACCAGGTTTGTTCAGATGCAGCACATAATACCTGGCGGCGCACACCCGACCACTGGATGTACAGAGAGCACTGCAACAGTGTTTCTTTGTGCCTTTTGTTGTTTTCTACCAGTTTTGGATTTGAGCTGTATGTGTGTGTGCATATAATCAGAGAGGTCCAGAACGTTCCAGATGCTGTGGTTGAGGGCGGGGCTCTAGATCCTCCTCCTCTGGACACAGCCTGGGCCGAGTCAACCAGGAAGAAGGCCCTGCTCAAACTGGAGAAGCTGGACACTGACCTGAAGAACTATAAAGGAAACTCCATTAAAGAGAGCATCAGGTGAAGGAAGAAGTGATGAGATGCATATACTGCTGTAGTCCCATACTCCTGGGAATTGGTAATAGATGTATCATTTTTTAAAGAAGACATGAGTGAGCAGGCAAAATATGAGCACTATCCTTACGTGAACAGTCATATTGTCAAAATCAATGCTGAAATTTCACCATTTCTACCAGGGTATGCAAACTTATGAGCACCACTGTAACATCACAAATGTAACAGTTTACATCCTACATTAAGGGAATGAACCAAGCCGGTGAAGAGTTACCTTTTAAGAAAATATTTATTGTTTGATAAAATACAAAACCTTGTATGTAAATATATATTTTGGCCTCCTTTCTAGATCAGACATAACAGAATTCATCTGAGCAATGTGCTTAATTCATTTGCTGTTTGATCACTGAAGTAATTCAAGAGTAATATTTTATTAGTAATGCATAATTGTGGAAGGTAATTTGTAATGGACCCTTTCACATTGTTTTTGTGATTTTTGCGTAAAATGGGTAGAAACGTATATCCTTTTCTTCTTCTGTGGTACTAACCTGTACCCTCTCAATGTTTGTTACCTCAGACGAGGACACGATGATCTTGGCGACCACTACTTGGATTGCGGTGACCTTAGCAACGCCCTCAAGTGCTACTCCCGAGCACGAGATTACTGCACTAGTGCCAAGCATGTCATAAACATGTGTCTTAATGTCATAAAGGTATGTTGTTATTGGAGTTTTTAATGACTGTCATAGGGGTTTGTTTGTGTTCTGTAGAGTTTCTAACTGAACATTGTGTTCATCTCTCAGGTTAGCGTCTACCTCCAGAACTGGTCACATGTCCTCAGTTATGTCAGTAAAGCAGAATCCACTCCAGAGATTGCAGAGGTTTGTGAAGGGAGATTTAAGCTCAATGTTATCTATTGGTATTTGGTTGTTTTTCTATAACAGGGATCTGTATCCATTTGCATTTACTGTTTCAGCAACGAGGGGATCGAGATTACCAGAGTCAGTCAGTCCTCACCAAATTAAAATGTGCTGCAGGTAATATTTTCCTTTCTACAGATGAATATATATACTATATGTTTTCACTTGTTATTCTCTGTAGAGTATAAACACACTGGCTGAGGCGTGACTTTAAACTGGTGTGGACGCTTCTTACTGCATTTTGTTTAAAAACATTTTTTACACCCCTTTCACCAAATTGTCTTTGTACAATCTCCTCCAGGTTAATTAGATTTATTCTGTCTCTCCTAGGCCTAGCAGAGCTGGCCTCCAGAAAGTACAAACAAGCAGCTAAGTGCTTCCTGTTGGCTTCATTTGACCACTGTGACTTTTCTGAGGTTTGTCTTTCCTTTCCTTCACTGAGTTTAGTCTGCCTGTGTATTAATTTAAACGGTAGACCTGCAGTTGTAACCAAAAATTGTTTTCATTTTTTATGTTCAAAATGACAATTGAGTAGAACCCTGCCAGGCACCAAATAAAATGTCTGTACTGCAATTTTAAGATTTTCATCCTTTTTCAGATTTACATAATTGCTTATAGTCCTTTTCAGATAAGGGTTTACATTAGGAAATTTGGCGCCGGACAATGTGACTGGCAACTTTGTTATGTACTATAATTTTTTTATATTTACCGGAAACATAATATACTCTAAACTCATTACATTGCCATTAGTTCAGTTGAAATAGGACCGCCATGTAGTGTTGCCAACTGGAAAAAGATGTTCTTTGTTTTAGAGAGGCTACAATAATCCCCAAGGTGTCAGGGATAGCTTTTTAGTGAAGCTATACATTTTTGTCCGCTCATTGGTTAGGGAGTCGGACTTCATCATAAGGTTGCCCGTTAGATTCCCGACTGTGCCAGATGTCATTGCGTCCTTGAGCAAGTCACTTTACCCTAAGTTGCTCCAGGGGGAATGTCCCTTTATTTACTGTAAATCGCACCGGATAAAAGCGTCCACTAAATTACTAAAATGTGAACAATTTAAAATGAATCTCTGTATGGATGTGACATTAAGACAATGTACCAACAACATTGTCCGGACTGGTGGTCCTTGTGTGTCTCCAGCTCCTTTCCCCTAGTAATGTAGCGGTGTACGGTGGAATGTGTGCTTTGGCCACCTTTGACCGGCAGGAGCTTCAGAAGAATGTCATCTCCAGCAGGTGTGTTGGTGTGCGCCCACACACACGGGTCTAGATTTGCTTTGTTTCTGGGTGTTCATGTATGCTAATAGAGCTCGTCTTATATTTCATCATTGTATTACATGTTTCTTCCAGCTCCTTTAAGTTATTCTTAGAATTGGAACCTCAGGTCCGTGACATCATCTTCAAGTTCTATGAGTCAAAATACGCTTCCTGTCTGAAAATGCTGGATGAGATCAAGGTGAGCTTTCCTATTTTTAATGACCTATGGTTCTAATAAAGGAACAGCACGAATGATTGCACTGATGTTCATTGTAAACAATAGTTACGCTGAATAAAAATTAATAAACAACTTTTTAAGTGTTTGCAGTCCTAAACTCAATCGCCTCAGTAGAAAAAAAGATTGTTTTTAATATATTGTTCTAATTTGCCTTTTAAGTTTGGAGCGTGTAGCTTTTTGTCAGCCAGACACAATTCATCAAACTGGCACCAAGTCATTGATTAGAGCTGCTGTGTTGCAAAGTTAGTTAAATGTTAAATAGAAAGATGCACTGCTCAAAAAATTTAAGGGAACACTAAGATAACACATCTTAGATCTGAATGAATATCTAATCATATGAAATACTTTAATCTTGTGTGCTGACAACAAACTCACACAAAATTTGATTTCCATTGATAATTTATCAACCCATGGAGGTCTGGATATGGAGTCACACTCAAAATCAAAGTAGAAAAAACACACTACAGGCTGATCCAACTTTGATGTAATGTCCTTAAAACAAGTCAGAATGAGGCTCAGTAGTGTATGTGGCCTCCACGTGCCCGTATGACCTCCCTACAACACCTGGGCATGCTTCTGATGAGGTGGTGGATGGTCTCCTGAGGGATGTCCTACCAGACCTGGACTAAAGCACCCGCCAACTCCTGGATAGTCTGTGGTGCAACGTGGCGTGGGTGGATGGAGCGAGACATGATGTCCCAGATGTGCTTAATCGGATTCAGGTCTGGGGAACGGGCGGTCCAGTCCGTAGCATAGAGTCCAACATTGTCTTGCATTAGGAGGAACCCGGGGCCAACCGCACCAGCATATGGTCTCACAAGGGGTCTGAGGATCTCATCTTGGTACCTAATGGCAGTCAGGCTACCTCTGGCGAGCACATGGAGGGCTGTGCGGCCCCCCAAAGAAATGCCACCCCACACCATTACTGACCCACCGCTAAACCGGTCATGCTGGAAGATGTTGCAGGCAGCAGAACATTCTCCATGGCTTCTCCAGACTCTCTCACGTCTGTCACGTGCTCAGTGTGAACCTGCTTTCACCTGTGAAGAGCACAGGGCGCCAGTGGCGAATTTTCCAATCTTGGTGTTCTCTGGCAAATGCCAAATGTCTTGCACAGTGTTGAGCTGTAAGCACAACCCCCACCTGTGGATGTCGGGCCCTCATGCCACCCTCATGGAGTCTGTTTCTGACCATTTCAGTGGACACGTGCACATTTGTGGTCTGTTGGAGGTCATTTTGCAGGGCTCTGGCAGTGCTCCTCCTTGCACAAAGGCAGAGGTAGTGGTCCTGCTGCTGGGTTGTTGCCCTCCTACGGCCTCTTCCACGTCTCCTGATGTACTGGCCTGTCTCTCTGGACAATACGCTGACAGACACAGCAAACCTTCTTGCTACAGCTTGCATTGATATGCCATCCTGGATGAGCTGCACTACCTGAGCAACTTGTGTGGGTTGTAGACTCCGTCTGATGCTACCACTAGAGTGAAAGCACCGCCAGCATTCAAAAGTGACCAAAACATCAGCCAGGAAGCATAGGAACTGAGAAGTGGTCTGTGGTCACCACCTGCAGAACCACTCCTTTATTGGGGGTGTCTTGCTAATTGCCTATAGTCTCCACCTGTTGTCTGTTCCATTTACACAACTGCATGTGAAATTGATTGTCAATCAGTGTTGCTTCCTGATTGGACAGTGTGATTTCACAGAAGTGTGATTGACTTGGAGTTACATTGTGTTGTTTCAGTGTTCACTAAATTGTTTTGAGAAGTGTATAACATACAGTAGCCAGAAGGACGGCTGCCACTTAATCGGAGTAGAATATGTTATTTTTCAACTCTGTGTATCCAGATCGGGCACCTGTGATTTAAATCACGGAAGTATAGTTGGTGATTGTGTAATCCTTCCATGCATGTACTGACTAAAGTCTTCCATGTTAAACGAGCAGTGTGATAAGAATCGAACGTCTCGGCGTCTTTCAACTAATGTATATTGAGTACAAAAGAAATGTCATGTGCAACAATTTCTGTGGTTTTACCATCAGGTAGCTATCTTGGCAAAGAAGAAACACTAACAGAGTTATAAACCAATTTATGCACAAAAATTTAGAATTAATATACACAAGAAAAAGCTTCTTGTGTATATGGAATATCTCTTGCTTCTCTAGTAGGTTTGATGCAGTCTAGACATGTATTATGTAGTATTTTGGATGTTATTATGAGCCAAAACAGCTGGTGCCAAGACCCAGCTACAATATGATTAGATGGGATGGTAAATAACATGGGAGTTATTACTACTAGTAAATCAGCTTGGTTGCAATTATTTCTCTGGTCTCGTCTCTGCAGCACTCATCTCTGTGTTACCTACCTGTCACCTTCTGTTAATTTGAAGTATCATAAGTTGTAGGTGATATTGATGTTAAACCTCTCCTCTGTCAGGACAACCTGCTGTTAGACATGTACCTGGCCCCCCATGTACGGACCCTCTACACACTGATCAGGAACAGAGCTCTCATACAGGTAACACCCCCCGCCCTACTTCGGCTGTGTCTCTGGGTTGAATCTCTATAATTTCATCATTCTGATTGCCTGGTCATCACACTGACACAGAATAAGCGTTTCACACGCTTCATTTGCAACAAGAATGTTTTAGTACACTGTCGCCTACATAGATGTTTTATTTTCCCCTAGAAGCTATGTAAATGTGAATTCACCATCCTGTTTCTTGGATAATTTAGTTTTGGTCACATGCTTGTTGGACCTGAAAACGCATGGATTTTCGATTTGATGAATGAATGAGCGAATGCATGACCAAATGTCCAAATGTTTCGCTGAAATACTTTTACCCCCTCGGAGTGGAGATCCAAAGTTAAAAGCATCTCTGACATGAGGGTGTGAATAATGTTGGGTGTAAATAATAATTAAATCATGTAAATAATGCCCCCGAGAGATTTACTGACACCAGAACATCGGTAACGATCGCTACCTGAGGAGAAATGTAATTGTTTTCTCAATAGGTCACCAGGAAACAAATGGCACATTCCCAATGTCAATATCAGTGTGGTGTAGTCAATATGGTTGCTTGCTCTGTGTCTCTGAGGGCTCGTCTCCTAGCTCAGGCATGGATCAATACTAGATTTAGCTGAGAAATGTGTCTCTGTGACTCTGACGTCAAACATCTACAGAGGGCGTGTCCGCATTGGGCCTCAGATGGCTCAATGGTTAGGTAGTCCGGTTGCCGGTTCAATTCCTCAACTGTGCTAAACGCCACTGTGCCACTTGGGCAAGACACTTTACCCTAAGTTGCTTCAGGCGGATGTACTTAATGTAAGTCGCTCTGGACAAGTGACTGATAAAAGACTAAAATGTTTGAAAAATTGCCCCTCGTTCCAAATGATCAAATTGATTATCAAATTGATTTTAACCATAGCCTGAGGCTACTTCTTGGGAAGCAACCGGGTTTTACTGTACTAGCAGGTGATGTATGTTATGTAATGGGTCATTCTCCTAACGTTATTCAAGCAATTTCACTAAATTAAACAGATATTCTGCTTGAACTCTTGGTGTTCCTATTCTGTTTCACTGCAGTGGGGATGAAGATGTTTGTAAGAGTGTCACATATCAGGATGTTGTAAATATGGAGTCCAACTCGTCTGTGGATCATGAACACGTCAAACAGTCCGAGTAGGTTTTATGGGCTCACAGTAGAGGTTGTCTGTGCGCACTGCGTCCGTTTCGCGCAGATTGACGGCCAGGGTTGTGCGGTGTGTTTGCAGTACTTCAGCCCGTACGTGTCTGCAGACATGACTATGATGGCCCAGGCCTTCAACACCAGCGTACTGGCCCTGGAGGACGAACTGACCCAGCTCATCCTGGAGGGTCTCATCAACGCACGCATAGACTCCCACAGCAAGGTAACGCACGCACAGACTCCCACAGCAAGCTGACACACGCACAGACTCCCACAGCAAGCTGACGCACGCACAGACTCCCACAGCAAGCTGACGCACGCACAGACTCCCACAGCAAGCTGACGCACGCACAGACTCCCACAGCAAGCTGACGCACGCACAGACTCCCACAGCAAGCTGACGCACGCACAGACTCCCACAGCAAGCTGACGCACGCACAGACTCCCACAGCAAGCTGACGCACGCACAGACTCCCAAAGCAAGCTGACGCACGCCAGTCAGGCGTCATTTTCATTACATTTGGCACACACATTTTGTTACATAATCCCAGTAAATGTTATTGATATCAAGACAACGAAGGGTCCAAGAAGCACCTTCTCCTGCACACTCACTAGGTCCCTACGGGCTGGGACGGAGCAGAGTGTAGCCAGCTGACCAGGGGTATGGGGACACGTACAGTTAGCCTATGCCAAGACAGCCAAATAAATATTAGATTATTTGTATTGCCGTCTGGTCAGGAGCTGGTATTTGAAGAGCTTGGCTGAGAAGGTCTGCGCCATGTAACCGTTACATTGGCTGCCTGCTTCCAGAACCAGCAAAAAACAGAATACGGCTTCTGTGACTGACTGAAAGGGGTTGGAGAGACCGATTTGCTTCGACTCTGTAGCTACCATGTCAACAAGCTGGTCATTAATAGAAACGCTCGTGTGAATCACACCCCTTAACAAGATCTGCAACAGACATAAAGAAGTAAATGGACTGCATTTTATATAGCGCATTTTTCTGACCAACAATGGCCACCAAAGCGCTTTACATTGCCTCACACTCACCCATTCATTCACACATTCATACACCGACGGCGGTGTCAGCCATGCAAGGCGCCAGCCAGCTCGTCGGGAGCAACTGGGGGTTAGGTGTCTTGCTCATGGACACCTCGACACTTGGTCAGGAGGACCCGGGGATCGAACCACCTACTTGACCCACTGAGCCACTGGGTAGCATAGTTACTTTTCAGAACATTTGTAAATTTAGAAAGCAACTCAATCTGTAGAGTAAGGGGTTGTGGGTTTCTCTTCAGTTTAAGCTCATTTGGCTGTTTGAGTGGGGAAAGAAGGTCCGCGTGATCACGTCTACAGTACTGTGTTGCTGTGAGGTCAGACGGGCTCATGGAGGACTGGTGTGCTCTGTGTCCTTATAAGCTGGCCTTAATGGGAAAGGTAGAGCTGCTTAGTTGCAGCATTCATTGAATAGAGAAACGAATGTCAGCATAGTCCAATATACACAAACACACAGGATAAGCTCTAATTACTAATTCATTGTTCAGCTGCTTATCTTCTGCAACATGTTCTGTTAATTTGACGGTGACTGAGGGTTTACCACAGTGCTGTTATTGCCTGCCTGTCTGTCTGCCCTCCCTTCGTGATGCCTAACACGTTTGTGTGCTAACAGACTGAGGAGGCGTCTCTGCCATAGAAATTAAATCTATAGAAGCCTTAATAAACTGTTTTGCTTGGTCATTCGATTAGTACACAAAAAAATGGCGACTGTCGTTAGTTGTCATGGTAACAACACGCAAATCGGTTTAATGCGGATGTAGGGCGCTAGATCTTTGCACTGGAGTGCTACACGTAAAAATGGCTGCCGCTCTGACCATTCAGCTACATTTATTTGCATTGGAATGACACTTCTATATATTTAATTTCTATGGTCTCTGCTCTGCTCCGTGTCTCGTCCCAGATCCTGTACGCTCGAGACGTTGACCAGCGGAGTCACACCTTTGAGAAGTCTGTTCACATGGGCAAGGAGTTCCAGCGGCGCGCCAAAGCCATGATCCTACGAGCTGCCGTGCTGCGAAACCAGATACACGTGAAGGTAAAGCTGTACTCCCACAACGGCATCACAGCTGCTGTTTCTGGGCTTTTCTTTTGCCCCATTCTCAAATTAAGTCACGGCAACAGATCGTATGTTGCAATATTAACAAACCCCAAACTTTTCGTGTTGTGTATGTTAAGGTGAATTAATGGTCACCTTGTTGGATTGGGGATTTGAACCTGCAACCGTTGAATTACTGGCCCTGCATTCTTAACACTTGGTCATCTGTGACCCAAACCACTCATTGCTTTTGCCTGCCCCTCCCCCCTTTTAGTCTCCCCCCAGAGAGGGCAGCCAAGGTGAGCTCAACTCTGCCAACAGCCAATCACGGATGAGCACCAACATGTGAGCGTCCCATGGAGATGTTTAACTGACAGGAATTAACCATGTCAGGGGGGTTACCGGAGGGGCCAAGCGTCCATCTCTGCAGCCCCCGCACCTCTCACTGAATACTGCATCTGTTGCCTGCTAAAAGAAAATACACACCAAAACATCCGCTTCCAACCAGATGCCTCCCAAACGGCCCCCCTCTTTACTATATCTGTGGTGTATGAAGTTTGTTCAGGGTGCACGGGGCTCTGGTTAAACTCTGCGTATATAGTTCATAAGGCTGCCGTTTGGGGAACTGCCATCGGAAGTAAACAGCGGCTGTCTGTATACTAAGACAACTTGATGAGCAACGTGTGCATGAGAGTGTGCGTGTGTGTGTGTGTGTGTGTGTGTGTGTGTGTATATATGTGCGTGTGTGTGTTTGGATTTGGGAGCTGTGGTGCCCTGTATCCACAGTGCTGTCCTCTTCCTTTGTATAAGACGCCCCTTCCTTTAGCTCTTCTCTCTTTCTCATGATGACAGACTTTGACCGCACCCGCTGAGAAACCAACTGAACACACAAACACACACCGTTGTCTGAACCAATGTCGTAAAGATCAGATTTTAAAATAAATGTGAATGAAAATCCTCTTGGCTGTGACTTTTCCATCTTGAGATGTGTATGCGTCAGCAGCACAATGTGTTTGCACAAACCCCTCACCCTGTGTATATATATTTTTTTTAAATAAACTGCCCTGAGGTTGTACAGCACAGAATAAATTGTTAATTCAAGATGAACAGGAGGATGTAGTGACTTTCCCTAATGTTATGATGGGATGATAAAATTTGCGTTGTCACGTCGGTAAATTTGTGAGCATAATCATCCCGTACATGCACTGATTAAAGGCTTCCATGTCGGAAGAGTAGTGCGTAAAGTATCTGCCGCTTTGGCGACATGTGGTTGGATGAACCAAATGTTTGTTTCAAGAAATGTGCACATGTAGACTGTCGTGTTATTTCAATCACTTTGTAAACATGACGTTTTGCAATATTAAGTCCAGTTATGACTAGAAAAAGCTGGTGGATTTCCCAATGACTACAATTTTGATTACCACTTGTGCAAAGACAATAGCCAATTATAGATTTTCTGATCAAGTACTATTTGAAAGTAGGGATGGGCCGATACCACTTTTTATGGAACGAGTACCAAGTACAGAGTACTTCATTTTGGGTACTTGCCCATTTGAGTACCGATACTTTTAAAACTATGCCAAATGTCACATTTATCAAGCTAAAATCTGCTAATTTTTATTTTTATTTTTTTATTTAACCTTTATTTAACCAGGTAAGTTGACTAAGAACAATTTCTTATTTACAGCAACGACCTGGGAGCAATTAGGGTAAAGTGTCTTGCCCAAGGACACACCAACATTTGGCTCAGTCGGGAATCGAACTGGCAACCTTCGAACTACAAGTCTGACTCCCTACCCACTGAGCCATTGCGCCCCCAAATGTTGATCAGCTAATTCAAATACAGAAAAGTAAATGTTCCTACATATCCAGAACATAATTTGCATTGCAGGTCAAGAGTGTGTAATATTTTACTTTCTCCCATCAGGGATAATGACCTTATCATATAATATTCTGTTAAGGTATTTGATTGTTTTATTATAACTGATACACAATTATAGCTGTACTATCACTGTAATCTATTGACCAAAATATAAATAGTCAATGTACCCAAGTCTTATGTTTTAAATTTTACATTGAGTCATTTAGCACAGTGGTTCTCAAACTGCTCCTCTGGGAGCCCCAGATGTGACACAGTTTAGCTGTAGCCTTGAACCATCCAATCAGATTCACTAATAAACAACATGTTTATTAGAAGATAAGTTGAATCAGGTGTGCTAGCTCAGAGGTAGTTCAAATACATGGACTGGCTGGGGGTCCCTGAGGAGAGGTTTGAGAACCACTGATTTAGCAGATGCTCTTACCCAGAGCGACTTACAGTAAGTAGAGGGACATTCTCCCTGGAGCAAGAGTGAAACGTATTGCCCAAGGACACAATGACACTTTGCAGAGCCAGGAATCAAACCAGCAAACTTCTGACTACTAGTCTGATTCTCTATAACCACTGAGCCATATGACCTCTTCTTTGTCACTTATGATAGTGTTTTTATGCACAAGTAGGCCTACTAAAATCCCATGAGAGATGGCACTACGCACTGTACATTCCACACACATGCATTGCCTTTTTTCACCTCTTAGCTGTAACTGTAACCTAAAATCTAAGTTGCTTTGTGATTGGACAAAAGCAGATGACTGTACAGCCCCCACCCCTTCTTTGAACCATAACACATAAAATCAAAGTGTTATGATTTTGAATAAACTGCCTTACTAATTTCATTAAATATAATTAACACTCCACAGTAAAGCCCAGGGATGTCACTAGAGATTTATGGATGGGGCTAAGCCTTTACTAGGGGGGTCTAGGGGCATGCTCCCCCAAGAGTTTTTTTTTAATGCCCTCACAATGTTTGCCTAACCTCTCCTTTTGCATGACCCTACAAGATAAGTCCAAACATTTGGGGCCAGTTTCATGGACAAGCATTAAGCCTAGTCTTGGATTAAAAAAGCAAGATCAATGTAGATTTCCATTCAACTTGATTATTTAGTTCAAGACTAGGCTTAATCTGTCTGTGAAACCGGCCTGTAATAAAATAAACATTGAGTGAAACCCTGAAGCCTATTTAAGTCTTGCTAAATCACTCAGAACATGAGCATGTTAGGCCTATGTCATCAAAAACAGCCCAATTTTAACTGAAACCTTAATTAATCATCTTCCAGTTATTTGTAGTTGATCACTAACCTCCATCACACCAGCTCCCTTAGCTCTGTCAGCCTGCAGATTCTTTCTCTCATTCTTGGCTGTTATTGTTATTAAACTCAAATTTACACCATTCTAGGTTTGAGTGATCAATCTATTCAAGTGTTGTATGTTTATCTGAACTGTTAAAATCCTTGTTTCTCACATGACTGACCTTCGGGCAGAGCTGCAGGCATCACCTCTGTTCAATAACTAGGACTAAAGCCCCCTTAAAATGCTCATAGGACTTTTAGTTATTAAGAAGTGTTCTCCAGGCAGATCTGCCTTGGAGGCTGAAGTCCTTTGATTGGTTGATTCAAAACTGAGGGAGGACCTAACGTTAAGTTTAATTTTGATTTATAATTACGATATATATATATATATATATATATATATATATATATATAGCACAGGATTACTTTTTCACACTCCAGTGTGGTTAAGATTAGGTGTATTGTTAGATATGATTAAAAACTGAGAACTATGCTTGTGCACATTTTCGATGTCATGTGAGGTCCGCCCTCAGTTTTGAATCAACCAAACAAATGACTTGTGCCTCCAAGGCAGATCTGCCTGGAGAACACTTTTCAATAATTAAATGTGAGCCTTAAAATAGCCCTAGCAAAGTCACTGGTAAAGCTAACAGCCTAGACCATAGGTGTCAAACCGGTTCCATGGAGGGCCGAGTGTATGCAGGTTTTTGCTTTTACCTTGTACAGGGCTGATTTGAGTAGGTCACTAATTGGTTAGGATCTCCTCTCACCTGGCAGTCTAGGTCTTAATTGGGCTCTTTTTGAAGGGAAAGACCAAAAACCTGCATACACTCGGCCCTCCATGGAACCGGTTTGACACCCCTGGCCTAGACTGTGAGTACTGTGTAATGCAAAGTGTGCATATGGCAGAATCTACAACATTGACATCTGTAATTAGACTTTTACTTTATAGACAGGGGTATCGTTAAAGCTGCAGTGCAGGATTCTTATTTAAATCAACGACCGTTACATATTTATTCCAGGCATGTAGCAAGGATTTGCAGTTTGTGCAAGTCAAACACAAAAAACTTGGGGCAGACCAAAAACATGCAGAGCAAAACATAGTTCTAAGCCGGGGGTTGGGTGGTGTTATAACATTTTTATAAAAACCCTTATATGCTAGAAGCTAATCCATGGTACTGTTGGTGTTATAAAAATTTAATAAAAACCCTTATTTGCTAGAAGCTAATCAATGGTACTGTTGATGTTATAAAAATGTAATAAAAACCCTTATATGCTAGAGGCTAATGCATAGTACTGTTGGTGTTATAAAAATTTTATAAAAACCCTTATATGCTAGAATCTAATGCATAGTACTGTTGGAAAGAGGTTGCAAATAATGAGGGGTGGTTTGTTCTTGTGGGTTAATCACAGCTGGGGATATTGTGTCTCATATGGGTACTTTTTGCTAACAAAAACATTACAGACAGGAAACAGGAAGTGAAAATGACCAACTAACATTTCTGTTTAAAATGTATAGGGAAATAGTGAAAATATGTATCACATATAGTGTTTTATTTACTTGTTATGTATGTCTCCCAAAAAATTGTTACACTGGTGGCCATGCCAATATGGATTTTACTTTTTTTATTACTAATATTATTCAACATATGTTTTTGTATTTTCTGGCTCTATGACATCATGCATGAATAACATTACCTCAAAATGTTGGGTTTGACATATCTTGTAGCCAAAAGTCTTCTGAATACAAAAATATAAGGCACTAAATGTGTTCAGATGGGACTTCAGGCAGACTTCAACCCCCTTAGACCCATATTTAACTAAAATGACTTTCCATATGTGCTGTTGTCTTGATTCGCAGGTGTCGGCGAGTAGGCTAAATGATCTTGGAACAAAGTGTAGTGGTTACATTCTGAGAGGTCAAACAAGGAAATGGTGTAAGAAAGCTAATTGATAATTTCCTGTAGGCTACACACGTAATTGTGTAGAGGGGTGTGTCATTTAAATAAACAGAGTGTCTATTTGCACCCGGGTACAAATAGCCACATGGCAGCTAAACA
The DNA here is from genome assembly GCA_016801145.1 of Umbra pygmaea. Taxonomy (NCBI): domain Eukaryota; kingdom Metazoa; phylum Chordata; class Actinopteri; order Esociformes; family Umbridae; genus Umbra; species Umbra pygmaea. The sequence goes on from JACXGM010001508.1 coordinate 20,618, forward strand.
GCTAGTTTAAATAAGTATTTGAACTTGGGTAGTTGATTATGGGACACCTGGGTGCAAATGCTTATAGTGGTTTTATGTATTGAAAAGTGTTCTCCAGGTAGATCTGCCTTGGAGGCAGAAATCATTTGATTGGTTGATTCAAAACTGAAGGTCACATGACATCAGAAATGTGCACATGGGCATAGTTCTCTTTTATTAATCATATCTAACAATACACCTAACCTTAACCACACTAGAGTGTTAAAATGTAATCCTGTGATATATATATCATATAAATCAACCCCCTTTGTAGATACACAGGCTATTTACACCCTGGGTGCAAGTAGCTTCTGCCTATGGGCTATTTATACCCTGGGTGTAAATAGATACATAGGCTATTACACACCTGGTGCAAATAGTTTCTGCCTTTAACAAAATAACCGTAACTATTTTTTCACACATAGCTAGTTATCATATGAATCCCTTCAATTGTTTCCCAAACTTTGCCCAACCCTTGCTCTAAGCCATAGTTAGTGACTGGGGGGCGGCATCACGATATCACAGCCCTGTATATTACATGTAACACATAACATTTCCTACTGTATATCCATTTTTTTCCACACAAAGCTATTTGTTGCCCTTCACTTGGTTTCAAAAACTCAATGTGGCCCTCAAGCTCAAGTTTGCTCTAGCATTATGTACCACGCTAAGTGACACAGTACAGAGCCCCCTGGTGGACAGAATGTGAGAGTGCAGTTTACTGGGAAGAGGTTGCCATAAGGATTAGTGACTGAGAATTAGACTGAATCTATACAGTCTGTTTGAGGTTAGTACATGTGCAAACCAGATGTGATAAGAAGGCCATTTACAAATTGCCATTCGTGTTCCCACCCTCCTCCCATAAATCAATTGTTTATGTTTTAGTCATTTAGCAGACTAAATGGGATTAAATGCACACCAGAAATATTTTGAGAACTGAGTGTTGATGTGAAGCGTTTTTGACTCGTGTTTTCCTTCTGGCAAATAACGGTAGTGTACCCTATGCAGGTGAGATATGTAACTTACTCATTACGCCATGATTATTAAAAGTCTTCATCGGTCATATTTCCAACAGAGATTGATGAGGCGAGGTAGGTAAGAGAATCCAAGACAATGTCTTTTCTTTAACAACAGTGTTTATCAACAGGATTAAGCTTTCTAGGATTTAGAGGGGATTGGGATCTAGGACCTACACTCCAGCACAATAGGTGGCAGTAATGCATCGTTAACGTTGATTGTCAAACACCGAGAAACTCCACTGAAGAAGTAATACTGTAGCTTGGAACAAGAGCTGACCAGTGATCACATTCTATCGAACTATTTATGTTTTAAATACAACGGACTTTCCATTTCGTCCAATCACTACTTCAAACGACTCCGAATTGAAAACGTAAATAATTAATACGGTGAGTTTAAATATATTTATCATTTTTTTCCAACTGGTATTTGCACTGGCTACTTAAAACTAAAGTAGGCTGGACAATAGCACACATTCAAATTCACCCACAGCTGTGAAACGTCTGTAGAACGCTGGATGAGCTGGAACGCGAGTGCGGGGCATAGCAAATTAATTAAAAATAACGTTCGATTAGCCCGTTTTGCTGTGAAGTTTAAAGGGGCACACCAGTGGTGTGACACCACCAGGGACGTCACTCGAGTTTTAACCTCTATTAGGGGGGGTCTACCTCCCCCAGGAAAGTTTTTAATGGCCCCAAAATGTACGCTCTGCCTTTCCTTTTGCAGGACCTTTCAAACACGCGTCCAAACATTTGATAAAATAAACATTAAGTGAGTAAAACACTAAAGCCTTTAGTCTTGCTATATCACTCAGTAGATTTTTATGTTGGGAAGAATAATGATGAAAAAAATAAGTTTGATTTGTAAACCTTTTAACTCCAAATCTCATGAAAATCATTTAGTTTATGCATGAGCATGTTAGGCCTATGTCATCCAAATAGACCAGTTGAACTGAAACCTTAAACAACTTCCAGTGTATTTCTAATTGATCACTAACCGACCATCTCCCTCAGCCCTGTCAGCCTGCAGCATCTTTCTCTCATTATTGCCTGTTTATTATTATTAAACACAAATTTACAACAACTCAATTCTTAATGAATGAGCAATCCATTCAAATGTTGTATCTGCAGGGTTGCCAACTCTCAGAAACATCTGGCGTGACTCTCGCGCATTCAGCATCAAAAGAAAAATGTGTTTCCATTCAATGTGTAGTTTTTTTGCACAAATCCTGGTTTATACTAAGTAAACAAGGACTGACATTTTTTAAATTAGAGTTAGGTTTACCAAAAATGTTCTTTGCGCACGCGCACACACTGAAATTGTACAGAGTCTCACGCCAGCCAAAGGCCCAAAGTTGGCAACCCTGATCTGTCTGTTTGAACTGGAAAAATACTTCTCACCTGACTGATCTTCGGCAGAGCTGCAGGCACCACCTCTCTTGAAGAACCTATATCCATACCGTAGCTCCACGTTTAAAAACAATCCATCTATGGCTACTGTGGTATGATTGTTTTGCTTGAGATGACAACTACGTAACTCTCACTGCTAGTGGAGTTTCTTTACCTCAAGTAGGTTAGACCTAAAGTTAAAGGAGAATTCCGGGTGATTTCAAAATGTAGCTCTGTTGTTTAAATATCTGGAGTGCAGTCAGTAGCGAGAATTACTCAAACAGTCTGTGTTGCCAAAACCGTGTTATCCCCCTGCTCCAGTTTATACCCGTTACGCATATACGGGGCAAGTTTTAAAATGTGCTTTTAGCCTCTAACAAATCAGCCAGTGTACATAGTACATACCTCTGTTTATTTCCCGTTTTCCAGTAAAGTCCACACTAGTCAATTGTCAAAGTCGTACAATCCAATATTCCAAAACCTGTTTTTCCACAAGAAAACTATTTGCCGTGGTTATAAATGAAAATCATGGAGATTGTCAGGGGTGCCTAAACTTTTGCATACGACTGTAGTAGTTTGTAGGTTTGTGCGTAACCTAAAGTGAACCAAATCATGTTCAAATCTTTACATATACTCTACCATTTGTAATTTGTTGTTTTTGCATTGCAGGATTGGGTATTTCTTTCATTGATTCACGTTGCATTTTGGCTACAACTTACAACAAAAACATCCATTAGTACAGTAATTGAAAAACCACCGTAACACAG